>JADKXX010008411.1:0-87418 GCA_017310255.1 Butorides virescens | reverse complement strand
CCCAGAGCAGAGGGGCTCCAGCCCTCGGAGCATTTTAGTAGCCCTCCTCTGGCCCTGCTCCAACAGTAGTTACAGCTTGACATAATTTCAGCAATTTCATCAAAGATTGAGCCAAAAGCACTTCTAGGAGCACGCTCTAAGAGGGCCGTGTATTTTCTTGTGCCTAGAGTACTTTTCCAGCACTGGTTTACAAGTGCTTCAACAATTACTTTTGGAATAACCTATTATTTCCTTTTGTTAACATTTAATCAAGTACGGTACTTTCTTTCTGTTTGTAATTCAGAGAGAATCCAAAGCTTTTTGAACACCACCTTCCAGCAAGATGACAGATTAACATCAAAAAAAAAAAAAAAAGGCGATTTAAGATGCCATAGTCAGGTCCAGCATTTTCCTAAAAAGTTCCAGTTTTAGGTAACCTCCTCATCTTTTCAAACATATATCTCTCCCTATCCTCTCTCTCAATCAAAAAATTAATATTAACAAGGGTGAAAAACGATGCTCTGAACATGTGAGAGTCAAGGTTGCCTGTTGAGCCTTTGGTTTTTTGGGGAAAATGTTAAAAGCGCTGTTTGTTTTTTCTAAACAGTATTAAAAATTCCCTCAGCACATGCTGTACTAAAAAAAAAAGCTAAGATTTTGTTTATCAACTCTGATGAAGGACAACCAATCTGTGTGGTAATGCAATTTAAAAGGGAGAGGAAGAAATAAAGTACCAAAAATTATCTGAATGACAATGAGCAAGTTAACAAAATTTTCAAGTTCACAGTATCTCATACCAACCATCTTTGAAAAATCAGAAAGAACAACGAACAAGCCAAACTAAGAATGGCACAAGAAAAAATTAGAAATACAGAAGACATACGCCCAACACGATTTGAATTTTCATGAGAAAACAAATGATCTATAGAACAGATGCAAATGTACCATTTTAAGCCCACTGCACACTGATAAATTACATACTTTAAATAGTTGTCTGTAAAATATGTATTTAAAATATTACAACATCTGAATATGGCTGAAAATAGCTACGTGGTATTTCAGAGCTAATTGTAAGAGTCTCCAGCACCACAAAAAAAAAAAAAGAGATAATTTTCCATGAAGAGCTAGGATTCTGTGTTTTACGTGTACTAGAGGTGTCAGGATCATGATCTTAAGATAACCACCAACCAACCAAACCACCATAAAACACATGGGGGGAAAAAAGCACAAGCTCGTTGCTGAGTAATAGTCCAAGGCAGTGGAAAGGCAATGGAAAAATCCGCTGCACTATCAAATCTATGATCATCTCTGGCTAGAAAAAATTACTAAACCCACTATATTATTATTCTCGAATCCTCTTGATTCCCTATTACTGAAGAGAGGCATTCAGCAGTTCCCAGATTCTTAGGGGGGAGCAGGTGGTCCACATCAGAAGTGCTTCACTGGGAACAACCCGAATAAAGCAAAGACTAAGAGTACAAACGCAGAGTACTGGCACCAAAATAAAGTCTGCCTCAGCTTCCTTTTCTTCCCCTCTTCCCTGGCAGTAAGGGAACTTCGAGTATCCGTTCTAGACAGGCATTAAAGCATCTTCTATTAGCGCTGATTTTTGTGGGAAAAGGAAGCTACTGAAATCTAGGTTAAAAAAAACAAAAAAACAAGTAAAAGATTAAGTGTCAAAATCTGCGTTCACGTTGAGGCTCCGTGGCACATTCCGGCCACCCTCAGAGCTCTGGAAGGCATTAATGGAACACAGTACAGCTCCGTTCATCCAGCATTTTACCTCCATGCCCTCTGAGCATCATCCTGCTCCTTCACACATTTGGATTTCTGCACTCACCTGTGACCTCTTAAGAAGATGCTACCCCGATTAGTCAAACTCCTTAACAACCACACAGAAATTGTCTCAGTGTGTTTTCAATATAATTCTGTGGTCCCTACCACCGTTAATTAGAAAGGGATTCAAACTAATTGCGGTGTGCAGAAGGTGCCGTACTGTTCCTTCCCTCTACGGGGGTCTGCCACTCCCTATTTTGAATGTTCGTTATCAACTTTTATATCCGCTTGATAAATTTATTAAAAATACCATCTGGTGGGGACCCTGCTCTGTGATGTATTTTCAAGTCTTCTGGTTCTCTTCCTTTTTCCCATTAGATTTTCTGCTTTAATTTAGGTCACTTGTTTACAAAAACACACTGCCAAAACCAACAGCCTTGTTTCTATTTTTGTGTCTTTTCTTTTTTTTTTTTTTTTTTTAAATCCATCAACTATCCAGCTTTTACAGTAACCAATGTTGTAAGAGAAAACAGAAGTGGGGATTACAAATATGGAAATTCTTGGTTTCCAGTGTTCATACAGCAGTTTCGCTCTGACAAATCTGATTTGCTTTTATGGAACAGAAAAGATGTGCATTAGCGAAGCGTACACATTCTGTAAGCAAATAAAAAGGAGATGATGATTGAGGTTACAGGACAGGAGCATCAAAACTTGTAATAAAACTTACTTTCTTGTCTCCTGGTCTTCACTGCAGCATGAAGCGATGACCAGCTTGGCAGTACATTTAATTCTAGTAAAAGTATTTTTATAAAGGACTGTCATTTTCAAGGCATGGCCTAAGGGCCACCTATACTGGCTATATTTAAAGATAAGACAGATATGTTATTCAAGTGTCCTTAGAGATGACCCATGAGAAAAATGTACCAGGAGTGTGTGGTAGCCTCAGTCATATTTATTTATCACTCCTTAGGCTTTTGGTTTTTTTCTTTACTTGTTTTTCCATAGGATTTTTTTCCCCCTGAAGTACTCAGAAAATAATGCTGCCGTTGTTAACTGGCTTCCATATCTGAGTGTGAAGTCCTTCCTTTCACCTCCCAGGCTGGACAGGGCAGATTTTGTTTTCTGTCCATCCACTGCAATCAGTTGACTAACATGGGGGGAAAAAACCCAACAGAAAATCCTCAACCAACTCTTTGCAACGTGGGAAGGAACAGAACGGAGCGGGTTCCTGCACCAGCTCACAAAAACAGCCATTAATGAAACTTAATTCAATTAGTAAAGTAAACGTATGGAGAGACAGCAGATCTAAGTAGTCTGATTTTATAGGAAGGCAGTAATTTAAAGCAGTATGGCCCCTTGAATATATTTATACTGCACGCTAGGCAGTCGTCAGTCAAAGACTCCCAGCTACAGCACCATCACTGCAACACAACTGTTCGTGTTACCGAATTCTCTTAGGACGCAAAACTATCACTCTTGTGAAGAAACTATAAACAAGAAATTATGCTGGAAGAAATACATTTTTGTTTTAGTTAATACTAAGAAGTGATTTTTCTCTCATGCTGACAGCTGTTAAATGCTCAGCTTTCAATCTCTCAGTTTTTAATGCTAAAATATCATTCTTTCCCTACCTGAACATCTACCAAACTGACAAAAGTTTCCTCACTAGAAAGTGACAGTTAGAAAAAAAAAAACACTGAGAGCAAAGAAAAAAATATGGAATTAGGGATGTCACTATTATTCCTGGGTTTGATTTTATTGTATTGAATAATTAAAAGGATGTTGGGCATTTTGCTTTCATTATTTTCTACCTGCCAAAAGATTTGATAAATCTAATCTTTATTCAACATATGAATTAGCATGATAGAAAATATTAAGTCTACAGACTTTTCACTTAATTAAAAGTATAGTCACAAAGTCCAGTCTCCCTTCCACGCACTCTTTCTTATTTTCTTGACCTGAAACTTGCTGATGACATTGCTACGTTTCGTTTGAATCTTCAATCAAGAACTCAAGAAATACCAACTTCAAACAAATACCAACAGCATTTCCACCTGTTTCAGTGGAAAGCTTTCTGCAAGCCATACTCAGCTGGAGAAGAAAACCCCACTAATATTTGTCGATGTTCAACTGTCAGTTTGGATTAGAATAACTTCAGAGAAGGATGAGTCTTCAGTTGATGTCTGCTAGAGCTCGTGAATTCTGATCCAACAGATTAGAACAAAAGCATTCAAGGCATTAGAACTGGCCATACTTTTAGTTGCCAAGCAATTGGCTGGCTACAGGGCTCTCTCCTGAAATGTTCTGCCTGAAGAGGGCTTTCAGAAATAGCAGTTGTTTCAGAAGAGGAGCCCTAGGAAGCATGCATCCTTCACTGCAGCACTGGGAATAGGAAGAAAAGAAAAAGAACAAAACCCATAACTGGAACCAGGTGAACGGATCTCTCTTGAAGAATGGTTAGCAGTAACTAAATTGTCTATGTGGCTGTCCTTTCCTGTAGAAAGAGGGGGAAAAAAAATTCCCTGCAGTATTTAGATCATCTTCAAATTTTCATAATTTCCTAAGGCTATGCTTGCAGCGGAGCTGATTTACATTACTGGGTAAACCTGCATGGTTTTGAAAGAAGGCTAACCTTTAAAAAAAGAGAAGAAACAAAATACGACAGCTTTGTGCGGAGTCAACATTAAACTAGACACAAAAATAGCATCTATCACTGCTTGGAGAGAGATAGAGCAATCTTTTACAAAGCTGAACCGCACAGGAGGAAACCGATATGACTGGTTTCTCTCTGTGATACATTTAATTTTTTTTCCCCCCAATAACTGCCAGTGAGTAAACCACAAGTGAATGATTATTTATCCATTTCATTTTTTCCCTTTTAAAACAAGTTCTCCTCAGGCATTGAACGGCACACAAATGAAGGTGCACAATGATTCATAAGTACTGAACAGCATTCCCCAGAGGGTGACCAAGGACATTCCAGTGTTTTATATCCATCTCCTGCTCTTCAGTCATTATTCACTGTTCTCCCTTTCTTCTGTAACATGCAAGGTGGGAGATAGTCTGATAGACTGAGACAGACTACAGATAAACACAACTTCATATAAAAGCCTTCCACGCTCCCATGACCTTAACCAGGCTCAGAACAGGGGGGTAGGCTGGTCAAACCCACATGCCCACACAGTCCTTGAGTGCCCCTCAGCACAGATTAAAGGACTAAGCAAGGTTATAATTTTTTTTCCCTTTGAGACAGAAAAGAGGAATTGCTTCCTATATTTAGGTAGGGAAAAAACCTCCAAACCCAAGAGGCATGGCATAGAAGCAGCCCCTTACCCAGTGTCACAGCATCTTGCCACTGGGCAGATCAGAAGCTTTTACAAAACATCACATCCCGCTGGGTACCGCTTCTGCCTCCAAAGGAGCACGTCTCTTGCTTGTGAAAATTTTCATTTGTTTTGGATTCTAGATGAAATATTAATGACTAAAGACCATTCAAAATTTCCAAAGCGAAAGTTCATTAAAAGCAAACGCTATGCTTTTGAGGTTTAAAAAATATTTATATCTGTTAATGAAACATTTATGTCAATCTCATGATTCTAATATGTAGAACTGTTAACTTACTTACACATTTAGCGATACTACTACACCAAAAGGAAAATCACATCTCAACCCTAACACCTGTGTTAGGGAATAGTTTTGTATGATTGAATTAATCTCTGTCACTTACCTCATTTCACAAGACAACAAAGCATAAACCAACAGTAAAACACCAGACAGTGCTAGAAAGAGCATTTCCTGCTACTTTTACTTCAAAAATGCTACTCAACTACCAATGGGTCATGTCAGTACCGCATCCAGTATCGTATAAAGTAACTACATAAATCCTCTTCCATATTACCTTTTAAGTGTAATACGTCAAGTTAATAGTTTGTCATGAAACCCTTGTACGCAAAACCACAGCAACATAAAATTGCTGTTATCATGAAACAGTGCTTCGGTTTTATTATTTGTTTACCAGCCTTCTAATCTTCACTTTACAGTGACAGCCATTACATAGATACTACCTATCAGTCGTAATACATCTGATAAATCACCCTCTTTGTATATACAGCTCTCCGATCAAGTTGAATAGGTTTTCAGGGAAATTAAATATATAATTACTCTTAAATCTCCACATAAGATCTCTAAACAAACACCTCAGTGGCCTTATTTCTTTGGAATGAGATTTCAAATGACAAACTCTGCATATTACCTTCAGTGTTCTTTTGGTAGAAGTAAGGGTCACAAAGTCTTTCTGAAAGAACCATATGGCCTTCAAGGGCTGACCAACATTTCATTTTCTTAATAAAACAGGTGGTAGAAACAGCAGCTGTGTTTGTTCTAACCTAATTTAATACCACATTTAATACCATACTGCATAAACAATGAACCCAATAGTATTACCTAATACCGCTTTTCAAGGGTTGAGAATAAAAGCTTCTATACTCAGTCAAGCTTAAAAGCAACCTACTCTGATTACCGCACTTTCATATATTTCCCGGAGCTTTCCTAACTGCTTTCAGTTCCCCTTACCCTACCCAGTCACTGCAGAAACAGAAACAAACGTTACAAATTGTCCTTAGAGCAATAAAATAAATCTGTGCCAACTACCTCATTAGTAGTCACAGAAGTGGAACTGGGACAGTCTGTTTGATCAAGGGAGGTGGGTAACGTTCTACCTTACAGTAACCATCACAGGTATGTAAAACAAGGCACTAAATGGATATAAGGTCACTTTGCTGGATCAAAGCTGTTGAGAGTATTCTTGGATAGGTGATGCTGATGGCCATAAATTCTGGTGGAACAGCCTTTTTGCCTCTACACTATTTTGCAATGGGACCTGCCCTCAACTAGTCCCAAAAATCTTTCCATTTGTCCCTTTCTCACCATAAATTCTGCAAGGTCATGTATCCAACTGTTGCCGCCTCATTTACAACGTGGAAGTTGGTCCACATCCCTCTTTCAATTAATTACTCGCTGAATTCTTATTCTTTTAATTGTCTATAAATTATATTGACCACCATCCCTTCAATATAAAAAGCTCTACAGGCCTCTCTGCTTGTTGTAGATCACTTCAAATGACTTCCACGTACAACAGCTTGATTTACCCACACTGAATGACAGCACAGCTCCACTGGTCACCATGAATAACAACAGATACTTACTATCATCTAGTCCAAACCCTATTTACCTGTAAGATTCTGTAACTACAAAAACCCCTAAAATTTCATAAACAGATCGTTTTTAATGAAGCCATATAACGCCTCCATCCCCTAAATTATCTTTGATGAAGAGCTGAAACAGATCAAATAGTTCATCTCATCAAAATGCTCACTAAACCTCAAAATATCAGAGTATCTGGAAGAGAAGTCAGTTATGCTACAAGTACACTTCCATGAACATACATGGATTCACTACCTTGCCTACTGTTACAACCAAACAATCTTTGAGTTAACATAATAAAAAAAAAAAAAAAAAAAAGATGAAGAAAGCAAATCTGTTATCAGAGTCCTAAATTCCTTGCTAAATAAGACTGATAATCTTAAACCAAATATATATAGATATATGCATCACTTATTTGCACACAGTAACTGATTTTGTATGAAGTTTTTAAAAGGTCATAGCTGGCAGTGCTAAATATGAAATTTAGCTCAAAGGTTTCATCAAACTTGAAAGATTTTGTTTCTCTCTAACTAGCTTACTGAAAGTGGGTATTTTCTTTAAACTCAGTTCTTCTTCAGTGCTTATTCTATTTTCTTGTCAAAAGCAATTGCAATACTACTTGCAAACTCCCTAAGCAAAGGGAAAACTTCCTATTTGCATTATGGGACACCTTATTTAGCATAAAAATTAGTGAAGTGTGATTTGCCAGGCTATTTATTCTATGCTTCTAAAAAACCATCATGACATTACACAACAAACCTCATGAGATCAGGTGTAATCATGCAATGCCGTTGTATAATGCATGAGGAACAGGCTGAAGGAGTTGGGTCCCAGTTTTTCACAGCTGAATATTGTAGTTTCCTCAGAAAAAAAAATTAAAATAAATATGTCTTACTAAAATCTTCCCTCTCATTCTTTTCTGAAAACTGCTTTCCCTTCCATCTACCGTAGGTGCATACTTAAAATTTAAATATATGTTTAAAACCAGCATGAACTCTGAGAACTTTGCTGAAATTCTCAATTTCATGTCAGAAGTAACAAACTGTGGGAAATCCCACCTAGACAGCTACTAAAGGTGCACAAAGCTCTTCCCAATGAATTTCAGGATCTGGCTTGTGTGAGTTTATACGGAAGAAAGCACAGAAATTGCCCTGTTTGGACTATTAAGAAAAATTGATATTAAACCTTACTTTGACATAGTTTATCCTTCAGTATTATCATAGAATCGTTTAGGTTGAAAGAGACCTTTAAGATCATCAAGTCCAACCATTAACCTAACCCTGCCATCCCACCACTAAACCCTGTCCCTAAGCACCTCATCTGCCCTTCTTTTAAATACCTCCAGGGATGGGGACTTGACCACCTCCCTGGGCAGCCCATTCCAGAGCCTGACAGCCCTTTCGGTGAAGAAATTTTTCCTAATGTCCAACCTAAGCCTGCCCTGGCGCAACTTCAGACCATTTTCCCTGTTGGTCTTTTGGGGATTTCTACCTTAAGCAACGCAGCACTACGCAGAGGTACTTAAATCGGTTATTATACAAGCTGTCTGGAGCTCCAGAGGTAACACAGCTCCATCAATGTGGCGTTCTGAAAATAAGGGTAGCCATGACTAAGTGCACCTATGACTCTTTAGGGGAAAATCAACACATGAGAGTTTACTTTCAGCAGCTGAAGCTGGGCTGTGTAAGAGGCCCTAAATGCCCAAATCCATCTTCACTGCAATAAATAGCTCTGGTTCCTCCATCCTCATTACAGAATTCAGGCTAAGCTAGTGGGAGGAATGAGCAACCATACCATGACATGCCAAGAAAAATGGGATTAGCAGCACAGAGTGACTCAATTACCAGCGGCTTTGTCAGGAGCAGTTGATTTAATCTGAACTTTAGCATTCCTGCAGCATCACTAATTAATCCGCAGAACTGGAATTTCAAAGAAGTCACAAGGACTAGCCAACTAATTCTATACTTTCAGCACCATTTAACTCAAGTTAGAGATTTCTGCGTGGAAACAGTAAAAAAAAGTACAAAAAAAAAAAAAAAAGTACAGTAAGAGTGCAGTGACAGCCAGTGTTAAAAGGCAAGTGTTCACAACAGTCCATGTAAAAGGAAAGCAGTTTTATCTCTTACCTATCAGACCTTTCTCCAGAGTAAAGGTTTTGTTGGTGAACATGCATTCAAATGCCACAATATGGAAAACTTTGTTCACTGTGTTGTGGGTCCCAACAATTCGAATATACCTATAGAGGGGAAGAAAAAAAAAAAAAAAGGTGAGTAGCACAAGTTAAGCATATCAAACTTACATGCACTAAAATATAAAATGATTCAGTTGGGCTATACTGTGCAGACCGGTAAGAACTGAGTAACTGTTAAAAAAAATAAAATAAGAAAAGGAGTAAAAAGAGTATAAGCTTCACAGCAGGACGCTGGCTCCAGTACAATTTAAGAAAAAAAAAATATATTTAAAGAGCTGTGAAATCTATCAAAAATCTTTCTGAACTAATTTGCCAAGAAAAGCAAAATGGGTTCTGTTTCAGAAATGTTTTTTTAGTACAAATGTTTGCTCATGGACACTTTAAATAATAACAACAACAATAATAACCATAAAAATCCCTTCACCAATTAATTTCATTGCAATGGGAGGTTTCATACAGCTAGGAAAAACCCAACAAATTAGTGAGTCTTTGCTGCAGAAGCCAAAAATTAATTCCATTTTAATATGACTAGCACTGTCTAATTCTAGCACTGGATGTACAGGATATCGCCGCCGTCTTTTTGGTGTATCTTTTCTTAATAACAAAGATCCCCCACCCCATATCAGTCAAATGGTAGGAAGCAAAGGTAGCTCTGGGTTTCATCCTTGGTTGTACAACTTATACTTCTAGACTCTAATTGAAAAATCAAATAGAGCTGCTCTTGAACACTGACCTATTCACCTTCTGTATTACCCTGGAGGCTTCACCTTCTATAAACAGCCATTAACCTTGAATCAGTCCAATTCTCACATTTTCTGAAGAGATCCAACAGTTCTTACTATAAATTTCAAAAAATCCTAAATGGAATATTGTACACCATCTCAGTAAATGTTGAACAAGTAATGCAAAAACTTACCTAAATCAAACAGCATTACCCCACAAAATGGGTTACCCACACTGCAGAAACCTTTGTACTAAATGAACTCATTTCAATTAAGAAGTATCAGGATGTATGAATCTTAGGCAACAGCCTCAATCTGTGATATAAAATAGCCTTTCACTTATAAAGTATAATTACAGTTCCAACATAACAGCCGTTCACCAGCAACATCATTTTGGCTTGTGTTCTTCATCACAAGAAGATACACAGGTTTAAGTCCTGAGATATTTTTTTTAAACAATAAAAACCCTCATAGCTATTTACTGTACTAACATTCAGCCTCCTCCTGCACTTCAAGACCTGAGTGCCTTATGAAAGAGCTATTATAAGCGAGCCTCAGTGGCTGTTCATACTGATATTAGTTTGTCTTTACCATATAGAGAAAAAAATCTTCTAGAAAAATAATTTTTAAAATCCACCTATTACATGCAAATGACTGCAAGAGACAACTAAGTTACTCGAATATCACAACATCGCTAAAATTGCCAGGTTTTGACCTCTGCTCCTTTTAGCTTATATAATTAGTTTCATTTAAAAAAAAAAAAAACCTATTATATCTTTGGATTAAAATTTCAAAACTGATATATAATATGCTCAAAATTTCACTTTAAAAATATTTTCATTATAATGACTGGAAACAAAAAAGAATTAGATGCTATTTCCCAATTAATATTAACTTGCAGATCAATTCATTATCACAGCAGCAAGTTTCCTGAAAGTCATTCTATGTAGAAAAAGTCACAGAACTAGAGAAAATATTTATTTTTCTTTTTATTATTTTCTTTATAGAAGGTGAACCTGTATTTTAAGAGGAAAGCAGAACTTTGCCCTCACTATGTAACTGTGAGAAGTGCCTGCAAAGAGCATTGCAGGAATCCTGGCTGACAGTCAGGGAAACAGCAGCTCTTTCCCCAGACTTGCCCACGTGAACCAGGCATTTGCAGCAAGGTGACAGATGAAATGCTTTATTTTGGGAGTCACATTATGAAGGTAAACCCGGATCAGCCTCATTTTTTCCTTAACATGCCAAGGATAATTTGCAGTGCTTTTCGCAAGCAATGCGCAGGTACAGCCACAGCAAAAACTCCGTAGGCATCGAGGAGACAGACCCCAAGGCTTCTACTCACAAAGCTGACCTTCTGCAAAACTGACAGTGAAGATCCACTGAAAAGATTATAATCAAATTATTCAGGGGACTAAATTCTTCTGTTTGCTGTTCAGAGAAAGATAAGCTGAAATTTGAAAGAATCTTGTGGTTTTAGGAGGTCTGGTAGACATCTTCAGGTAAGGAAATGCCTCCTCCTTGACGTTACAGACATATCTGATCCAGTCTTTTCAGATTCTTTTCTTTTTGTCAATTCACAAGCACAATATGAACCCTAAATACACAGGCAATGACCGGGATCCGACAGCACTAAATGTTCTTGTTCTATCCAGCATCAGAAGCGCAGAATTTGACTAAATGTGGGAACAACCTTGGAGGCGCACGCGGAGGCTGGCTTGCCATAGAGGCTCCCTCCTCTCCCCCAGGCAAGAAAAGTATTGATTGAGTTAGATGCTTGGCCAAAACCTGCTCTAGGCTAACCAGCAGAGCGTTACTAATGGAGACACTTTGACATATTTCAGTTACGCTTCCTTGCTTTAAGGAGTTTAGCAAATAAACAAAGTAACAATATTAGTAGGAACCCAAGAAGCTGCTTCATAATTAGCTTTCAAAGCTAATTTATTTAGATTTTTTGTGTTATGAAACTGTAACACTAGAGCAAACTTTTTAACTGATTTGGGGCTTTTTTTGGTGGTAGTTCGGTTGGTTTTTTTAAAATATATCATCAGGGTGAGAGACACACAAGACTTGAATAGTTTGCCATGGGAAAAGCATCTTTATCTTACCGCGCACTTAGGTTAACTCATATATCACTCACTGGTTAGAAAAGTTCCCTGCCAACAGGAAGAAAGGAACAAAGTTTATCCTTGTATGCTGAATAGCCTAGCAGTGATTTTGAACGATAGGTGAACGTGTTTCACATTGCTGGAAAGCTGAAATTTTGTGGCAATGTAAAACAAAATCCCATCCATTAAAATCATCATGTATACATTAATATTCTAAAATATATTATTTCAGTCTTGTAATGTTATCACATGGTAGAACATAACGATACAACAAAGCCCATCCTTTCTCCCCAATAAAATGGACATATATTATTCTTCCCTTATGTCTCTCAAATCAGCAGGATTTCCTCCCCGAATCTTGCATTCTTCTACTTGCTGGAAATAAAACCAAGGCAATCTTCAAAAGTACTAACACCCTAATTTCTAAAATCACATTCTTAGATTTTGCATAAAAAAAATGTAGCTTATTATTCCACTTGATGCAAGATACTAAAGCCGCCATAGCCCGAGACTGTAAAGATAATCTTCCTTCAAATAAGGCAGAATTTATTAGAAATGCCCAGTACCGCTAGGTAAACAAACAGTATCTGAATTTCAAATGTCACCAATAAAGAACAATATTGAAGGTACATGACCTGTTTCAGAAGAGTCAGATGAAGACATTGTAAATGCTGCTGTAGTATACCTCAATGAGAAGAGCACTAACCAACAGGCTGAAAACCAGGAGCTGGCTCAGAAATAGGACACTGAGGCAAAACTGCAATGTAGACAACTTCAATATAAGCAACGAAGTCTTAACTGAAAGCATACGGATTTCAGAAATTTAAAATGCCTATTATAGCTCATGACATGCTTGAAAATTTGTACATTTTCCTACATGGTTTTCTGCCAGATGGAAATGCAACTGAGTCACAATTAAAAATAAAAACATCCTTCAGGCAATCAGCCTATGCGTACCATCTCATCACTTTTCTGGAACAACTTATTAGCTGGAATATAAAAGTACAGGTAAGAAAACGATTATGAACATTTTTTTTCAGCACATGCAACTTTGACAAATGCTTAAAATGCATGGAGCGTGTTTTCTGTGATCACTCACTGAGTTCTTAAAACATCATGTAGTGGTTTTGACTGGGACAGAGTTAAATTTCTTCCCAGTAGCCGATACGGGGCTATGGTTTGGATTTGTGCTGGGAACAGTGTTGATAACCCAGGGATGTTTTCGTTACTGCTGAGCAGGGCTTAGACAGAGCCAAAGCCTTTCCAGCGAGGAGGCGGGGGGTGCACAAGGAGCGGGGAGGGGACACGGATGGGACAGCTGACCCCAACTCACCAAAGGGATGTTCCAGCCCAGGAAGGGGGGGGACATTCGGCGTGACGGCGTTTGTCTTCCCAAGTAAGCACTAGGTGTGATGGAGCCCTGCTTTCCCTGCTGCCCACGGGAAGGCGTGAATGAATTCCTTGCTTTGCTTTGCTGGCACACACAGCTTTTGCTTTACCTATTAAACTGTCTTTTATCTCACCCCACGAGTTTTCACACCTTTACCTTTCTGATTCTCCCTCCTATCCTGCTGCGGGGGAGCGAGTGATGGTGGGGGGCCGAGCTGCCCCCCAGGGTTAGCCCCCACCACCACGACACTGCTTCTGGCTCTGAATGGCCGCGCAGCAACAGGTAAGGCTCTCCGACTTTGCTAACCTAAAGTACAGACAACTGAGAATTAAACACTGTGGGAAAACTAATAGCCTTCTGGTTCCCACAGGCAGACGTACATCCAGCGGCAAGAGTCTCATACCCGGAGATAATTAGGGAACAGCCACAGAGACGAGACTGGCGAGATGGCTCCGTGCACAACTGCCTAGAGCAAGCTACCAAGGAAGTGCTCAGGCCAGATGGACGTGTGACAGCCTACCTTCTCCATCAAGGGTAGGGAGATCCTGCTGTGAACTTGGGACTCCAAAGCTGGGACCCGTTTCTGAGGAACTGCTGTGAATACCAGTGCTGACAATCCCTCTTTATAAAACAATCTGTTCTTCAAGGCTCTTGCTCAGCAAGAGATTGAAGTTTAAATCTTTTTTTTAATAGGACTTCAAGCCCAAGGAGAGGCCCCTACCCACAAGGGAGCCAGGCTGGGCTGTGGCACGGCCGTCTCTGCCGCTGGGCAGACAAGGTGTGAGGCCGCTCGGTGGATCAGAGAAAAGCATCCAACAGCTCCTCACTCAGGAACCATAGCTCACATCCTATACATTGAAAAAGTTAGAGGTTGAATACCCTCCTCCCTCCGAAGGCTCTTGTTATGAAAGGGCTGTAAGACATCAACGCGAGATCAGACAACGCTGAAGACTGCAGGAGTAAACCGTTCCGGTAACCCCGTTATCTTTCAGAGTCAAACTTTGGAATTTTAACTGCCTTAACATTTGCTTTGTGTTTAGACATTTACACAAAAAATACTTCCCATAAGAAAACAAATGAATCTCTGTCAACTTAGTATCTTCTTTCTTGCAACTAAGGGAATAAGAAACAAGCAGTTGCAGGACTGGAAATTCTCCACTCTGTACCCTACAAACAGCAAATCAAGACATATGGAAATAAAATAAAACCTTTAACTGCATAATTAAGCATTTGTTTTGATCTTGATTCTTTCAGATACTTAAGAATAACATCAAACCGCATAGTTTTGCAATTATTTTTCACCAGTTCAAGTAGGGAGAACAAATATGTTCACCTCTTTTAAGATGAGTGGTATTCTTCCACCTCCAACACTACATGCCTGCAATTACTGTAGTCCTCTGAATTAGAAAAAACAGAGGAAACAAGCCAAAGATCATATTTTCATCAGATGACATTTCCTGGAATACAATACAGGGACCCCTTACACTGATTAAATCGACATAAATGCATATACTAATTATTTTCCATAGTCACACAGTGTCATTTTTCTACAAGTGCTTGGCAAGCGTGTAATTAATTAAAATGACCACTGACCAGACTTGCATGTATGCTGAATTACAAGAGAATTTAAAAGCTTTGATTACCACAAGGTGGAGGGGGGGCAAAAAACCAGCAGAAAGCCCAAACTCTAAATGAACAAAAACTTCAGAGCACTTTGTTAGTGGGCAACACAAGCTTGGGCAAACCTGATTAAGCCAAGGCATAGGAATGATGAAGAATTAACTGTATCATCAAAATTCTGGTGCCAAACTATGATTTTTAATTATATCGCTCACTGGGGAAGACCCATAGCAGACAAAAATGAGGAGAAGAGACATTAAAAACAATACAGGCAGGTTTTCCAGTGAAATCAGGAATTGTTCACTTTCTTGTCAGAAACAAAGCAGCTTTGTACAATGCAAATTTATCTACAAATTTTTGTGCGATAGGAGAGTAAAAGAACCACAAATTCAAGGGCTAGGGTAGCTCCTCTGTCAATGGACTTTAGTCTCAGCTGACAGACTTGGGGGAAGACAAAAAAAAACCCCAAATCACTCTTTAAAGGGGAAACCTTGATCACTTTAGGGGGTTTAAAAGTACTTCCCTGGCAGGTGAACAAAGACTGCAGCGTGAGAATTTTCCCCCTTTAGAAGACATTTTATCCTGGTTTCTGGCCCTGTTTGAGAATAATTTAAGTGCTGTCAGAGTTTCATCCAGATGTCACAGCAGTCACAGTGAGCCATGCTACACTTGGCCCTGAGATTCCCATGGCAGGAATACCAGAAAAATTTGTATCCTTTGATTTTCTTTCTTTTTTTTTTTTTCCCACTAACAAGAGAATTATTTTAAGTAAAGGGAAGCAGCATGTTCTACTGTGTTCTTGGTAGAATCTTAAACTACTAAAATTTGAATGAACTACCTGGGTTGATTAATTAGGCAGCCACGTGACAATGACCTCATCCATCCCTTATTTTTCCCAGAGCAATTCTTCACCTTTACGCGAAACGATGACTTGGGCAATCTGTTGTGACTACAAATACTCACAGTTCTGAACAACTACATGATGTTTTACTTCTGCTCTTTACATTTGTACAGCTGACACATTCCATTCGGCTACCAGCTGCCGCTGAGCGTGCCGCTGATTCAGCTGTGGATACCCTGGAGGACTACTAATACCAAAGCTCAGCTGCCTGCATAGGACATATGTGTCAAAGCATAAAAATATGCATACTCTAGGATCCATTTTAATCCTTCATTATAATAACACCGGTAAAATACAAACTCTGGAATCTATTAAGCACAGATTCCAATCCCTTGAGAATATTGAAACAGAAGAGTAAGTAAAAAGACAGGTAAAGGAAATTAACTGACATTTTGCACTGATACCCACTCTAAGTTACTATCAAAGCAACCCAGAACAGCACCAGCAAACTAAAATAAAGAACTAAATCCAAGCCCCATCCCTGGAAACATTCCAGGCCAGGTTGGACGGGGCTGTGAGCAACCTGATGTGGTTAGTGGTGTCCCTGCTCCTGCAGGGGGGTTGGGCTGGGTGACCTCTATGGGTCCCTCCCAACCTAAAACATTCTATGATTCTATGAAAATGAGCTCTTAAGAACTTGGCATTTCTTTTTCCTTCCGGGAGCATGCGGTACGAGGCACCAGTGCTAGTCCTACATACTTCATACCTCCTCTAACCTGCTTAGAAACCACGAACATTCACATTCTGATCACTGCCATGGAGATGCACGAGATCCAGCCCGGCACACAAGGGCATTAGAAGACATTCTGTTTGTCTTCCAGTGGAAAAGGGAACAGTGCTATTCATGGCCATCTAAACCCCGCTTATTGACAACTCCGTAAAACGTATAATCCTTCAGACTCACACAGCTGAATCAACAGACTCATGGCAGTAGGATAAAAAAAAGCAAGGAGGAAAAATCTATTGCCAGAATTAAATCATGTGGAAAGACAGCGGACATAAATAAATATATAAAATAAAGAATTAAGCCAGAACAAATGTGGAAAGCATTTCTGTCTCTTGACAGGGGACAAGTTTTCCTGCACTTAAGACAAGAGAGTCTAATACAGTCTATTTTATAGCAAAGGAAATCCCTGCTGCAAATATAGAAAACAACAGTGACAAATCAAATAAAACACACAAGACAAAACCATTGAACTCCAGCAGGAAAAGCAAACGTAACGCCTGCAAAGCCTGTGCTGTAACAAACATTTTCACCTTCACAACTGATGCAAATACAAGCAACAGTTTGAAAACACAACACGTTTCTCTTTGTAATTTGCTAAAATATGTAACCGGGTATTTTATGCTGCAGCATTCAAGTGGCTAAAAATATTGATATACCATTACTACACAGGACATGCAATTGTTTGTGTACTATACATAAGCAGCATATCAACCAAGCAACCAATGTTTCTGAACATATTTAACCAAATACAAGAAGAAATTCTTTCCAAGGAGGGTGGTGAAACCCTGGCAGGGGTTGCCCAGAGAGGTGGTGGAGGCCCCATCCCTGGGACCATCCCAGGCCAGGTTGGACGGGGCTGTGAGCAACCTGATGTGGTTAGCGGTGTCCCTGCTCCTGCAGGGGGGTTGGGCTGGGTGGGCTCTAGGGGTCCCTTCCCACCCAAACCATTCTGTGATTCTATGAAATTAATGCTGATGTGCATAGGAATGTAAGTAACACTTGCATGATGTGAGAATACATTTTGTACTCCATACGTAAGAATAATGAGCTTAGAAGAGGTAATTTTTTTCATTACTGTTTTCCAATTTGTCTTTTTTTTTTTTTTTTTTTTTTTTTTTGTAACAGAAAACCCCAACTTTGAGGTAACCTTGTTTGAATCTGAACCTTCACATTGCTTGCATCTTTAGTTCCATCCAATTTCTCCAATCTGAACTTGGCTCTGCAAGTTTTGTTTCAGGTCAGATCTCAATCCAAACCAGTTCTATTTCCCAGAACCTGTCTACATATGAGCATGAATCCATAATTTCACCTGATCTCATAATGGACTTGCACCACATGAATTCAAAATCTGGTAGGAGGAGACAGTATTGATGAAATATGTTTTTAAACCCTATCCCTGATTCGACTTTGCAGCTAAACCCAACTTAAATATCACCTTCGTTTCTCTTTATGCCACCTCTGTTGAATACATAAAATGGGACCCTCATAAATTAAATGTTACAGAAAAAAATAGTTCAAGTAGAGAAGAAAGCATTGTTCCTCACAAAGTCTGGTTCTAGCATGAAGCGGACATGGGATTTAGTGAGCAGACATGAGCTTGCTCTGCAAAACTTCCAGGCTGGTGTGACATGGAGCCAGATTATTTCCAAAATGCACCTGATCTTCAACAGGACTTGTTTTCTTTGAATCACAGTATATGCTGATGTGGTTTCATAGCTTTGGGTCAATTTAGCTTAGGCTTCATTAAATAAATATATTGTAGCCCCCACGTTTTTAAACATACTGAATAAAACAGCAGAAAACACAGGAAAGTTCTGTTCAATGAAATCTGAGACTGTTTTCCATTTTCTCCAGCTTCTCGTGTTCCACCAGCCTGTGACTTTAACATGTTGTCTAGATCTAGACTGGAATAAGACTATATATGATATGACAAAGAAATACTTGAAAAGTATTAGAACAAAGTGATCTAGAAGCAAGTGGACAAAAAAAAAAAAAGGTATCAACCTGCATCAAGGCAACTCAACAAAGAAATAACTGTGGTTTTGAGCTATGCTTAGAAAAGGAAGGAATTTAGAAATTCTTCCTACAAAACTGTAGTGAAGATATATACAGAACTTTGTATTTAGTTCTGGCATCTCAACATCTGACAGACAGTGGTAAAAAAGGATGGACTTACGAAAATGATAAAAAAAAAAAAGATGGCAACTATTGAAAGAACCCTTTTTACATAATGTTCGTCTAGAGGAATCGTTACAAATCAGAAGTGCAGCAACTGTAAGTATTTGAGCACATAAGCAGAAGAGAGTACAAGAAGACCTCCAGGGCTCTCCAAAGGGGGTCATAAATGCATGAGAACAAAATGTTAAAATAAATAAATAAATAAATAAATAAATAACCCGACCTTCCCCTTCCCCCCCAGTCTAACTTTTCACTTACTGAGGAATATATCCAAGGATATATGCAAGGAACCCTACCATTTGTTATTTTTAAAATTATAGTGGAAAAGTGCTAAGCAATACTTAGGTGGAATCAGCTGAGTACTGGTAACATAAAAATGACTGGATACATCTTTTTCATCAATATTTTTAGGATTTGAAAATTTGTTCCTATGGATACAACTCCTTGTAGTTGGAGGTACTTAGAAAATCAATGCAAAGTATTGCTGGCTCAATTTGTAATTTGCTGCGCAAACAATTTTGGAATGCTGAAAAGTGGGGTAATTCATTAAGCTGAGTCTGCCTTATACATTTAAAACATTTATGATAAAGCATTTAGTGTTAATATTCAAGTGGTTTAGATCTGAGGCAGGGATGGCTTTGTTAACTGGTTCCTTAACTACAGTTAAGATCATACAGTTAATAAAACCCTTTTACTACCCAGTGATTTACAGTTGCCATGCCAACAGCAACTATGTCACTTACAAGAAACATCAACTTAAATTCTTCAACAGCAGAAGCAATGTTTGTTGGAGCAAAACCCCTAAAAAAATTAAATAGCACAAGTAGCGCCCTACTTAAACTAATGGAATGTCGGTTCTGATAGCTTTTGGCGTTCCTTTCTAAGATAATTAAAGTGTGCAACACCCGTTCTGCTCCTGACAACACACACCTTCACCAAACCCTTAACCGTGATCATTTTTTAGGTGCATTTTTCAAAATTATTTAGTGAAGGCTCAAATTCACGTGGAAATGTATCTCAGGCACTATGACACGGAAGAGATGTCTCACTTGAAATTATAAAAGACATTTTTCAGATTGGTGAAACAGATGTCAGATGTGAGACAGATGAATGAAAATATCAACCAATTATTTCTAAACTCACAAGTTCTGCATTTTATGAGAAAAATTTGACACTGTATCAATTAGCAGTATCACCTGCTCCACATCTATCTGGTTGCTACCTCAGTTAATCAGCGTCTCTAATCAGTGCTGTTTACACTTGCCAGCATATTCCAGACCTGACTGCTAACTACTGCAGGTCTAAACTGAGCTATACAATAAAGGACAAAAGAAATATTATTTATGGGACTGTTCATCAGGCACGGGCAGTGCAGCAGATTCAATCTCGTAAGCTTAATAGGTCTAGTTATTTTTAAATCAAATTGTATTTTACTGAAAATAATAGATAACATGGTAAAAGATGATCATAAATTTGGATTACAAGTAGGTCTACATTAACCTACATAAACACTCCTCTGCAGCTCAGCAGCAGTGAGATGGCAGAAGAGAAGGGCAGTGACTTCCAATATCTGCATACAGACAATAAAATCTCCAGAAACTCAATTTCCTGCAAGAGGAGTTGAATTATGGTAATTTTAAAGACAGAGCATTTAAGACAGACAACTACTTTAATGTATTTCTTGTTGTTGCTGCTTCTCTCTCTTTCCACTTTTTTTTTTTCTGTGATTTGTTTCAGCTGTAGAGTAGAATCACATTTATCATATACAATTTCCCACATTTCTCTTGCTGATTTAATAGCAATCAGGAGAACTGTTTGATTAATTCAGAACAGTACTTAGCAACATTGCACCAATTCAACTGATTAGAATTGATATTAGCTCACTGAAACCATCAGTGTACCATCAGGCTGGAATGGTACACTGAGTGCCATAGCCCCAAGAAAAATTTATCAAAAAGTAATTCTTGATCTCCTCCAGCATGAAGATAACTTATGTTTGACATGTCTATGAACTACGCCACTAAAACTTGCAAGCAGGTGAGCAGACCTACAGAAGACAGAAATATATTTACTGAGCTACTTAATTCGTGTCTCTTCAACTGGTTCCTTAACCAAAAAAAGTTTTGATTTAATAACCAGTCATATAGTTCCCTTCATATGGTAAAACATCTAAAAATAATAAACTGGTTTAAATCTAGTATCATAAAACCTAAAATCAATTTGGAGGCAGTGGAAGAGAATAAATGGTAACCAGAAAAATAAAGTAAGACTTTTCTTTTAAACCTTACTCCTTTTATTTTAAGTGCAATAGAGAACAAAGTTCTCACCTATCCCAAATTTGCTCAACACTGCATGAGCTGCAGAGAGGTTCCTTCTAGGTGATACTTATCCATCAATATAAATAAGCACCTGAAAATTAGCCATGAAGTTTCATTCTGTTGAAACACACTTTAAGTCTAACAGCTGAAGTTGCTATGCTTTTCATACAAGAACAAAAATCATTACATTTCTGGACATCAGTTTGGGCTTATGTGCTCTGTGGTTCATACCTTATCTTTAAGCTAATCCTATTCCCCATCCCTGGAAACATTCAAGACCAGGTTGGACGGGGCTGTGAGCAACCTGATGTTGTTAGCGGTGTCCCTGCTCCCTGCAGGGGGATTGGGCTGGGTGGGCTCTAGGGGTCCCTTCCCACCCAAACCATTCTGTGATTCTATTCTGCACCAGAATAATGACTCCAGTTGATGTTGATGATTGCAGCTCAAATGAAAGACACCTGAACATCTCTACCAAAACATGCAGTAAAGCTACGGTGCAGTAAATCAAATCTTTGCAGGTAATTCTAGATTAATCTAACTCCTTCAAGCATTAACCAAAAAGTTTCCACTATTTCTGTCAATATATGCAGCTCAAGCCATATAAGACAAGTTGGTGCCAGAAGTACCTAGAAAAGAGAACGGAATAAAGGAATTACCTTTCATTTTCATAGAATCATAGAATGTTTTGGGTTGGAAGGGACCACTAGAGGTCATCGAGTCCAACCCCCCTGCAGTCAGCAGGGACACTGCTAACTAGATCAGGCTGCTCAGAGCCCCATCCAACCTGGCCTTGAATGTTTCCAGGGATGGGGCCTCCACCACCTCTCTGGGCAACCTGTTCCAGTGGTTTACCACCCTCATTGTAAAGAATTTCTTCCTTATATCTAGCCTAAACCTACCCTGATTTAGTTTAAAACCATTACCCCTTGTCCTAACACAGCTGGCCCTACTAAAAAGATTTTCCCCATTTTCTCTCAAGACGCCACATATTTCCACTGAAGAGCTGAGAAGGTAGGATATATTTACGTTCAAACAATGTTTCACTACAGTTATTGGGTTTTTCCAGGAAAACCGAAGAATTACAGGTTGTCACACATTATCACCTATATCACCTATCAAGAAGATTTGTCATTTATACGACACCTTCAGGTCACCACACCTTACAGAACAGGACACCAACACCACAATGCACTCGGACCACGTTGCAGCAAAGGGCATTAACGTTGTGAACACCTCTATGGAGAGAATTTTATGAAAGTAACTGAGCACTGATAGAGAGGATCATATTGCATCTTTGTATTGGTAACAACAACAAATCTGCCTTGATCTTCCTTTGTAATACCTTTCAAATACTTAATAACAGATCCCACAGAGCATTGAAAGGACATGAAAAAGTCAGTACTGGCCTGTGCGCAAATAATTCTAACAGTTGCAGGATGACTACTTCTGCAGTTTTATGGCCATGGAAAAAACCCTGGAGAAATAACTTCCTTCACTATGAACAAAGAATCTGCTATTTGGGAATCAAACAGAGCTTTATCTGGATACCTACTTAAAGACAGAATGCATTAAGCCATCATTTTTTTAGCTATCTATATACTAAGGAGTGCCAGAGAGAGGTTTCATTAACCGTTGCAAAAAAGTACCATAAACTCACTGCAGATGAAAATTGTGCTAAAAATGCTGAAAGTTGCAAATTGATAGACTTGGACCCAAGCTGTGGCAAAATAAAGGCTCCTTAAATAATTTTAATGATTTTACCTACTATCCTCTAATGTAACAAACTTATTTCTTCTCCATAAACCTCGCCCTTTTTCAGTCCAGAAGACAGGTAGTACTTGGAAAGGATAAGCCTTCTTTTCCCAGCTTAATGCTGTCACTGAAATATTTCCACTACTCATGAAGGCCCCAATTCAGGTAAATCTTCTTGATATTTTCTTCTCTATCATTAAATTTGGTACGACGTTCAAGACAAAAACCACTCAAATGTAGCCCTAAATAACACTTTTTTCTCTCCCTGTAAAAAGAAAATGTGAAAGAGATTTTTTTTAAGTGCTCTGATCCATCTAAACTCTTACCACAATATCTTTGATACCACCTTATAAACTTGGGTCCCACATCTGTTTTCACCTCGATAGCAGCTGGAAGTTCTGCCCCTACAGCAACACCTCTAGCATGGACAAATCAGAGCTCCCAAAACAAAACGACACCACTCGGTTTAATGGGAAGTTCTTTTCTTGGGAGTATTGCTGAATTTACTTAGCTCACACTTTAAAATGTGACTCTTCAGTGAAGAAATAAACCACTCTATTGAATCAAAAAGGCAGAAGTTTAAAAAAGGAAGGGGTGGGGGGTGGGGGAAGTCTTTTCAACAGTGAGAATGAAATTAGCAATTTAGGATATTAGTTCGAACAATGGTACAGCCTATCAGAAACCTGCAGTTACACATTTGTGTTGGAAAAAAATTAAGTACTGAGCTGGTGTATTCACAGGCTTGTTTCACTGTACCTACCCGCAGGATATCTGATAGCTCTCCATTGGTGTCACCTTGGATCTGGCCCTCCCAAACTGGCTGTGAGCACACACGACTCTCTCATATTCAAAATCTGCTTAGACTGTTGGAACAACCGTCATCGAAAGGCATTAGCTTGTATCACATCTTCTTCAAGAAGATTTTTTTTTTTCCCCTCTAAATAATACAATTCTTGCCTCAGAAGTGACAGCAGCGCTGTATCTTTTAAAGGAATCTTACCATGCAGTTAGGTGAATCTCAATCCTGTAGACATAACTTTCATTAGCATATCCATTCAATTTACCTGAATGTGCTCTATTACCTTTTAAACCATCCACTTCACTTTATTAAGCTGATAATTTGAACTCAGTACTGCATTATTTTGATATGCAGCTAAAAGAAGCAGCTTATGTATTTTATTCTTATACATTAATGTACTGAAAACATGTTTCAGGAGGCAGCTCCCCATTATACTTCAATGCTTTATTCCTAGCTGTAATTGATGTCAGTTATGACTAGGGGGCTATTATCAGGCTAATACTATCTTTTCCTCCATAATATTATTATTCTCACTATAATGAAATAAATCTCTGTTTGGAAATAGAAGCAGTCAATATTATTTACTGCTGTATTTTCATTAACTAGAAATTTACAGGGAATACAGGACTGTGACTTATTTTTGTCCTTCATGAAGTGGAACCTTTGAACGTTAGAACTACGGTTGCCCCATCACATGCCCTTCTGGCCTGCCTTACCTATGCCCAAACTCCAATTTTCACACTTCATTTTCAGATCTCTTACTATACCTCTGTCCTCTCAGCTCCTGCCCACTTCCCTTCACCTTGGCAGCTCACTTAGCCTTAGTGTTTCTCATTTCCCCACTAGGTCACGTATCCCGAAATAGAGGATATATTCGATATATTCAGAATGAATCTTGATATACTTAGAATACCACCTCCAAATTTTAGTTGAAATCAATAACTAACCTGTGTACTTTTCACCATAAAATGTTTAAGAACCCTATTGCCTCCATACTTAGCAAGTAACTGTGGTATTGATTTGTGTTATGTATGTCCTTTCATCATATCTCATCCATCTATTTCACATCTGACTGTAGAGCTCTCTTGACTTCCTACAACTCCCAAAGGCTCAACTTTATCAACCCCAAACTCAAACTTCCTGATAATTTCTTGTTGTATTACTTTATATTGCCTTATATATATATATAACTCCAGAGAAGGCTGGTCAGTGTTTCCACCTAATTACACACAGTTGACTCAACACCACACTTTCAGATTCTTAACATCAACTCAGGAAAGGGATGGATGGGCCAAAGAAGTCATTAGTGCCAAAATGTTAGTGAAACCTTGGTTTATAGCAACCTTTCAAACTGATTTCAGGGAAAAGTGTCCAGGAACATGCTTACTTAGCAAAAGTGACAGAAGCAGAGGGAAACTACGTCATGGTAATTCCAATGCCACAGTACCATTGGGTTTGCACCCTACACTGGGGACTAAAGCACACGGAAACCTTACAAAGAACCCTCAGAATCTCAGTAGCCGAGACCTGCATCCCTACAACTCACCTGGCTATTATTATTCACAGTAGCCAGCTTAAAGTTAAACTGTGCATGCCTAACTCACATTAGGATCACATTTTCATTTTGTTATTTGCACATACACAAACTGCATTTAAAATGGTATCTTACGCTCTGGGATTCTACTGTATTTGCTGATTTTCCACAAATACATAAGTAAAAGATACAGTAGTTGGACATGAACAGATTTCAGCTCTAATCGTTTTATATAGCTGGAATACTAAAAATCATTTGCCCAATGTCTGATTCCATTTTCTATATGTAACGATCAAGTCCATACATTAACCACTGTGTGAAAGCATTACAATTAGATACTATTTAAAGATGCATGTCTGTACATGACAAGCAATTGGGCAACCAACAGATGCGTAATGTTAAGAGAAGATTAACTAGCATGGAAGACGATAATATACTTCTGTTTCAGAAGAGGTATTTAAGATTAAAAGAAGTAAAAAAAAAAAAAAAAAAACCAAAAAAAAACACAAAACCAAAAAAAACCAAAAAAAAAAAAAAAAGTAAATCAACCCAACGACCCCAAAGCATGACTATAGCCAAGGAAAGAGTAGAAAGAGTAGGAAGAGGGAGAAAAAGAAAAAAAGAGAAAGTGCACTGAAAAAAAATAGGCAGTTCCGTATTATTCTATACTTATCTCATTCCAACACGTATCTCATTCCAACATATCTTTTTAAAGGAACTTGCTTTTAAAGTAATATTCAACCTCAAAGCAATAAGTAACCAAAAAGAATTCTTTCCCCATACAAATGATTTTACTGGTATCTGATCTGATTTCCCCATACTGATCTGACTTTACTGATAGACCTCTGAACATCTTTAGTTTCAGAATTAAAAATATCCACCACGGTTTGTGAAAGAAAAAAAAAAAAAAAAACAACAAAAAAAAGATTTTTCAGCAGAATTGGTTACCCCCCTTACCACAACAACCTCATGTTTGAGTTTACCTGGCTGGAACCCCCCTGTGCCCCATCAGGCCGTTATGGGAAGCATAGAGGGGCATTACTACGCTTTTACGACCCACGATCCAAAACTTTGCTCTCCTGCACAAGTGCAGCATAATTTTCAAAAATATCTTGTCAGGTGTGCCTTGCCAATGTTAATTTTTAAGAATTCAGAGATTATTTTTATTATAAATAATACACTATTGTTGTACAACGACAGCATTCTAAAAGGTAAACCCTGTGCACCTGCTTTTAGTCCCACACCTACAGCTTCATAAGAGAAAAGGACATCTACAATGAATAAGTAAAATGCAAAAGTTTTATTACACTGCAAACGGAGCGCGCTGTAGCTGCACCTGTACTACGACTCGAACCATGTTTCTTTTGCATTAGGGAAGTCTATGAACATGCCTGTTCTACACCAAAAAATTCAACCTTGAAATGACTCATTCTCATAAATACTAATCCTAAAGGCCTGAGACACATTTAAATTAGAACTCAAAGTTAAACCTTCACAACTTTTGAAATATTAAACCATCATCATCAAAAATACATTTTTAGCGGTATTACATATATTTTATGCTGTGATGTCCCTTTCCAGAAAGACACATTCCAGACCTGCACTTCAGTTAAACTTTATTCAAAAAAAAAGGCTGAGACTGAAAACCCAGTGAACCATCCGGCCTGGAAAAAGCAGCCTTGCTTTCACAAGAAACAGGCAGTTTGAACTACTCGTTTTTGAGAATGACTTCTTACGTGGCTAATGTACCCCTTTCCTTTTAAAACAGAAAGATTACTTGAAATATTCTGTTATCAATTTTCTTCTCTATTTATACACATAGGATCACAATTAAGCTCTGCACCAGTAGATCGGGATAAGCAAACCTGATTTTCCTTACTGCCAATGGATTAATACTCCTTGGCTGCTGCTCTTCAGAAACTGTTCAAGACCTGTTTAACATCAGTATTCTCCACAGTATAGAGAATTCACTGTATTATTGATAACCAATGCAGGCTTACACTCAGTGTTCATACCCTATAATAAATTCAGCCTGAAAATAAACATTAAACCTGTCCCACACTGTATGAGAATGTAGTTAGCAAAAAAAAAAGATACATCCTAAAAGAGGATACATTTGGGACAGAAGTCGTTAGGGCTAGCCATCATTAGCACACTCCCTATGCAGAAACGCAGCAATTCTACCAACCACCTCTGAAGTCCCCACACTTCATATTTTGTTTTAAAGTAGAACATTTACTCTGTGGTCAACACATTCAACATAAAGAGAAAGAGTTTCTACAACTGTATCTGAAAACTAACTGGTGGAGACTCCTGAGGAGGGGAAGAGTTATGTCAAAAAAGTAGCACATCAAAAATTTGCATCAGAAAAATTTCCATTCCTCCTACTCGTTACAGATTACACGATCGTATTATTCCTGGGGTTCCCTACTGAAAAAGAAATGGTGAGTATGTATGTGTGCATGCACATATATGTTCATATATAACACGTATGCCTGAAATCACTGAAGTAGTCAGCACAAAGCCACAGTTAACAGCTAGAATGGACTTGACATATGAGCTCCTGAGCTTCAGATTTCAAAATAAGAAGTTGACTTAACATCGCCCTCAATTACAAAGATCCAATAAAAATGCTTTAAAAGCTTGAAAGAATAGGATTATGCACCCCATGCTCAAGGGCAAGCATAAACTAAAGGATGTGACGAAGGTTAAAACGACAACATGCAATTGATGATTAAAGGAACTTTATAAATATACAGGCTCTCTGATGGTTTTGAGGTGGAAAGAGGGGAAGGTTAACTTCCACAGAAATGTAGGTCAATTGAGTAAAAATGAGAATACCAGATACAAAGATAAATCATATTTGGATATTATTGTTTTGATACTATACTTCTAAAATACTTTTTTTAAAGATTTTTGGGTTGCCTGCAGGGTTTTGGTTGGTTTATTTGTTTTGGGTTTTTAATAGAAATGTCTTGACTCAGAATGGCTGAATCTTACGGAACAACACATTAGCCTCTTTCAAGCAGGATAGAGGCGTACAAGGGATGTTCTGGCATTAACTTCAGTATCACCAATACTGCCAGTTAATGTCCACATTCAATACATTCATAAGTTAAAATACAGAGCAGGTAACTATCTATCATTTGATGCAAGTTAATCCCAACTTGCCAAACATACTGGTGTTGACAAGGCCAAAACTCTTATAGGAAACAAATTCATTCCCTTTAAGGCAACTACAGATTTGCCAGAATCATAAAAACTTCATCTTATTTACATCTTAAAATGCATTACAAACTTTCCTAACCTACCACTTGACGAGATCCCTGTATTACTATTATTTACTAAGGGTTTGGTGCTTTTTTTTATCCCCCTCGGAGGGAAGTTTTCAAGTACAATTATGAAATTTCAAAGCAAACGACCTCCTCCAAATACATACATTACATCGTGCAGAAATCCCCAGTCACAGAAGCAGGACCAGAGATTATCAAATTTAAAGGACAAATGTTAAGGATCTTGCCATTCCCAATCTCATACAAAAGAGAACTTGATAATGATTTAATTCTTTTTAACTATATTGGGTTGGGGTTTTTTGCCAACCTTAACGTATCAATGCAGCTCTTATTCAATACAAAGTCTCAGGCCCTTTCTTTTTTTTTTTTTTCTTTATAATCCTTGCTCTGCTGAATTTAATTGCCTTGGCAATGCCAGAACACTGCCTGATCCTAATAGGTCAGCATTGATCGCTCTAAACCAATTGGTTCCTTCATTACGGAGAAAATGAAGTGAAGAGAAAAGGCAGGTGTGCTCTCGCAGAGTCAGCTGGACATCAGCTTCTCTTGCCCTTCTTCTCCCTCATTAACTAGCAACCAATCGATCAGGAACCTGCTCAGAACCCACAAAAACTATTCATCACTTCTGACATGGAACGGTTTTATCAGGTCACCAAAGTAAAGAGTATCTGAGGTATCTATCTTTAGAGCCTTTAGAGCTCATCCGGTTTTTAAACAGACGTCCGAGAGAAAGGAAAATCGAAACGTTACACTCCTATACAGTTCTAGTCTAAACCTCAAATACAAAATAAAATCTCTGTTAGTTATTTGCCCAAAAAAAGAATCTGTGGTGTAGGGTACCTAATTTTAAATGTTCCTTATTGTGAAGAACTTTGATGGACAGAAAGACCATGGCTGGGAGAAAGAGTGCAGATGGCCCCAGTCCCTGCTTCCAGCTCATTCTCTTCTGCACTTCCACTGTCTTTAGTTGAACAAATTCAAAATGTCAGTGACTGTTCACTCTAAAGCTTTACACGTCATTTCTACCTCCACCTTGTCAAATATTTGAACACTGCTTCTATTTCCAACCATTTCACTTCACTTTTTCCTAAAAGTCCCTTTCCTATCAAGCTCCATCCTTCATTTGCCCACACAATTTCAACAAAACTCCTTTACCTCATTTGCCAAAAATTACTGTTCAAATTACTCTTAAAAGTTATTATTCTTGAAAAGTTATCTGTACCGATTACCTCTTACTCTGGTCAGTAATTCCTATGTTGTTTCTTTCTTTCTCCAGTTGTAAGCTCTGCAGAATACGCCTCGTCATTACGCTTTCTTCACCAAAACAGGTTTGCAATTTCACATTACTAGCAGTTCAAAATACTGCCACCCAAGGCAGTTCAGGAGGAAAAAAATAAAAATCAAAAGAGATACTGTAATAAATACATAAGCAGGGAACAAGAGGTTAGAAAGGGAAAACCACACAAACAAAACACCTCGAGAAGAGAACTGAACGGGGCGTAAGGGAACAAGAAATGAACCAAGGGAAGCGGCAGCAGACAACAAACTGGGTGAAGAAACACTGGCGAGTGGCACCGCTTTGATTAGGAAAAAGAAAATTCCAATGAAAGATTCTGAATAAAAACTAAAAAACCCAGAAAAGATAATCAGAGGACCAATATGTCACTTTGTGGTAGGAAAAATTTAAGAGGGTGGCAGAACACAGAGGTGTAATCCTTTTATTTGCAAATCAGCCTAAGAACCATTTCTCTCCCAGTTATGTCTATCATCTCACAAGTTAAAAGGTTTAGATTATTATTTTGAACATAGCCGTGGAAATGAATTGACTGAAGCCATAGAACATCATAAGAAAAATCAGATGTTTCATCTGTGTTCTTTGTAACAGAAATGTGATGTGACCAGTGAAACTTATTTCAGTTGGGAAAAATTTTATCCATGGCATCCTATTCATCCCAGACTACTACAACAATTGTTAGTTACAGAGTAAAATGGAATCACCAGGGACAAACAAACTAATACTTTTGCTAAATGTTTCCTCCCCTATAGTAACATACAGAATGAGCTTGCTTCTTGCTGTTACTCTTCACCCCCCCTTTTTTTTTTCTTCTTTAAGCCTTTGAAGCAACCATCCCGTGTATCATTCAAAGGCTGTGATTTCTAAAAAGATGCTATTGCTATTCAGGAACACAGTCGCCTGTGAAGCAAATCAATTTACCCATACAGTACGCTAGATAACGGGCTTATTCACATGACCTACTTAGCAATTTGGATTCCACCTGAGCTCCAGAGGATGATTAGAGTTCCCCAAGTCCGGCTGGGTTATCCTTTGTCATTGAATCACACACACATATTCCTGAGTAGTTACCTAACTGGGACAGAAATTGGATGATTACACCCGCTGCGACTATTAAGCAACACATACGGATGCCAAAAGAGAAATATGAGCACGCTGAACGACTGTTTTAAAGAGTGTATGATGAGGGAACTTAGCTGATCTTTCTCATAAACAGTCAGAAATTATCTTCTAATGGTAAAAATGCATTCCAGTAGATTTGTGACAATCCTACTTAAAAAAAAAAATAAAATTTGAGGTACTACAGCAGAAAAAAATTGGAGGACTATTTTTTCTTTGGCATTTTAAAAATCAGTTAAATTAAAGGTTCCCAAATTCTTTGGGCAAGATGACAGTGGCAATCTTCCAAGTTTCTCAGACTTCTGGATACTATCAAACTTATTAAAAAAAAATTATCTTATGAATGAATAAACTGAATGAATGATGCTGAGACAAATCACAAGCTATACTCCTCTTTATATAGTCAAATACTATTTTTTGCAACAGCTGATACTGCAGTCCCACATCCAGCTTGGCATTCACTGAAAATCCTTCTGGTGCTAAAGTGCTATTTGCTCCTCACCCTCATTCTTTAAATCAGATATTCCTGCACATATACAGATTCTTGCCCTTGTTCTTAGGAAACTGCATTCTATTTATTTCAGTGTCTTCAATTTGTCAAGATCCTTTTTAACTCTTATTTCATCCTTTGACATAACTACATCTCCTCTCAGTTTCATACTATCCTAAAATTTAAGAAAATATGGTGGATTTTTTTACCATCCAAAGCACTACACGTATACTCAGTAGTACGGATCACAAGAAAGACCCCATAAAAATCTCACTTCTTAGCTCTCCATCCATTTCCCATTTCCGTATAGCTATGGTTACAATAGGTGCTGTTCCAGTTTTATATCCACTTTACTATGTTTTCATTTAGACCACGTTCTTCTTGCTTGCATACTGAAATACCATGTTAGTGTCAAAAGTTTTATTTAAGGACAAAATACAACCAGTACTGATTTATTTCTTATCCATGCCCTGGTTTTCTGTCTCAGAAGAAAACTAAATTGAATATCTGTTTTTGAAAAATCCAGTTTAGCTGACAGTAATTTCTTTATCTTCTAGTGCCTACAAACAATTCGGTTCAACTACTTCCTCCACCATTTTTCTGGAAGCTGAAGTTGTCCTGTGTGACACAATTCCTCAGCTCCCTCTTTTTGTTCCTTTTAAAGATGGGAAAAGAACAAACTTGGCTCCCACTACCTATTTTCCATGAGTTCATAAAATCAATAACTTTTCCAAGCTCACAGGTACAAGTTACAACAGCTAGTTCAAAAGCTGTTTTCTGGGGATTAGAAAGCAAGTTATATATTTATGTAAATAAACAAAATAGGAATTAGAATATAAATTATAGGTGCCAGCAGAACAAATTTATTTCTGGTTCTACAATTACTAATTGTTAACTGCAACTATTACCACCAAGAAATAGGGGGCTTACATATTATAAATTTTCAAGGACAATATCTGATAGTTAAAGTCCAGCTTATTAGTCATATCTCCCAATCTGCATAAAATTTGATGAATGATACAAGTAGTACTACCCCTTCCCTAACATAATTACTGTTCCTTATAGCTTCATGGCGAAATAAATATGGAATTTTGGAATTAACTTTTGCATGTTATGAAATTATGTGTAGCGTAAAAGTAAACAAACTTCAAAATGGAAGAAGAAAATTATGCCTTACCAAATAACAGGCTCTAAGGGGCACTGATCAAGAGCATATACAAAAAGAGGTAAACACAGTGGCAATACCTTTTTATCCTTTAAAAAAAGAAAATAATAATCAAACACTTCATTTTAAAGAAAGCCTTTCGGTGAGAATATTCAGGTCTAGTGGTAAAAAGTAAAAGTAAGCCGTAGATACCAATAGCTCTGGTCTCAAATTTACTATGATGCAATGCGTCCTTAAGAATACACCACTTTCAGAGACATCCACTGGAAGGCAGAGGAGGAGGAGAGACCGTAAGTGAGAGACTGTCACATTCTAATCTCATCTTCCTACAGAAAGAACTTCAGACACCTTTCTTCTCCCTCTCCCCTAACTGAAAGATATAGGTCTCCCCACTATTTACGCTATGAAAAAGACAAGAAGAAATCTCACTGCTTTCTGACTTCTTGAGAAGATTCCACTCAAGAGAAAAACCTCTGCACGTGAGAGCTCATCTTACCAGAAAAGCACGAAACCACTGTCCAACACACACCATGATAGAAGTTTTATACCTTTGAAAAACAAGCCCACCTTATTTTTTTAATTTGGTGACTATCACTAAAAATGTGATATCTACTGGTATCTGCAAAGTGTTCATAAGGATTATCCAATTTTTTTTCTACCAAAAACTTTGTCTAAGCACTATAGAAAACTGTCTTTCCAAGTCTGTCTCATCATACCATATCTGGAGGTTAAAATAAAATATAGAAAAAAAGAGGGGAACTATTTAAAACGAAAATTTTTTTTTTCTAAATGTAAACGGGTGGTGGAAGGCATAACAAACTGAAGGAAGGCAATTAGCTCTGTCTTGCTTTTCCATGGTACATAAAAAATAATAACGTCAAGGTAAAATGATGTGGAGTTTGTTTTTATTTATTTGAAATACCTGGTTTATAATATGGCTAAATGGGAAGCAAAGAGGGATAATCTATTGCATTTGTTTGTTTAATGCAAATATCTGCATGTTACTTACACTGTTGTTTCGAAATTCAGGGGCCCGAGGTGAGTGAATAGAAATTCAGCTGTGTCAGTAACAACTCCTTAGATGCTTTGCAACGAAGAACTGAGAGCTGCCTTCCCACCTTAAATAAGTGCTTGCCTGTTTTAAAATGTTTTTTTACACTTCAGTAACACCAGCCTGCAGCGTTGGTAACAGATCAGCGTATTTCCTGGTGGCATTCTTCAATTATATAGATGCAGTCATCTTTGGGTAAAAGAACAAAATGCAGAAACCTACGAGATAAATTCTTATCCTAGTATCCCTGAAAATTTATACCCTGATTAGAGAGATACTTACAGTCCCGCTGGGGCAGCTGAAGTTACTTCCCCCCAACCAGAAGTTACAGGCTCTTCGTACCAAGCCATTTTCCTCTGCATTACAGGAGATGCAATACACATCCTTGCATCTCAGTAGAGCCACTAACCCTCTACCAGAGGAAGCAGTAAATAAGAAAACATTCAGAGATTTACAACAGGAGATAGGTAGATAGGATCGAGGTGACAAGAGGATGTACATTTGTTTAATATGTAAGTGTAAAGTAAAAAAAGCCATGTTTGCTCCTTTAGACATAACTTGCCTGACAAGAAGAGCCTCACAAATAGCAAGAGGCTAGATAAAAATCCAACAATACACCTCAGAAAAAAAAAAGCTGAGTGCTTTAGCGAGTTTAATTTTCAAAATGACTATATCATCCTTTGATGACCATGATCAGGTAACAGAAGAACGAGCAGTATTCCACAGGAGAGATTCATTACCAGCTCTTCTTTTTTAAAGCTCAGTTATTTTACATTCCATTTTCCTCCACGTGATGTGCAAATCTTAAAAGAAACCAAGAAAATATACCATGAGTTGAAAATATTATTTCAAAAATTGTCAGACTGAAAAAAATAGAATGTAAAAATAGATGAAGTCAGAACTGTGGGGAGAAGATTTCTATCTTCTGATCTCATGACCTCAAAGATACTTCAGGTTTTCCTCTTGGCACTGATGGGTCTGCCACAGAGACATTGTTTGGGTATTTTTTTCTCTGAGATATTCCAGTCCTCCTAATGAGGAAGGATGTTAGGTGGCAGACAGTAACAGAATGAGAGTGTAAGTTTTCAAAGATGACAGGAGGAGGAGGAGGAATAGTTTCCTATTCCCCTCAAATGAAGTGCATCATCTCAAATGTCAATAAATATTGTATATAAATGAAATCATGTACCGATAACTGTGCATCATACTGAACAAGTATTAAGCTAAGTCATCAAAAAAAATATCTAAGCACATTTAAGTTCCTCCTTTTTGAATATTAGATCCCTCAAAAGCAGTTTCATAGAAGTTTCTATCAATACCTATGTATCAAAAAAAAAAAAAACCAAACCCAAACACTAAACATTTTTTCTCTTATTACTAAATGGCACTACAGCAAATCACAGCTTGGATAAAAATAAAGAAATACATATTCTATGACCTAATTAGATGGGATACCAATCTATGTACATACATTTTGCTTTCTAACTACTCTTCCAGTAACTTGGCAAAGATGGTCAAGAAGGATCAGGAAAACTCCCAGCCAAAACTTTCACAAGCATGGAATCAAACATTTCAAACTAGGGAACAGGACGTGAATGTAGTGTTTGGAAACCATTATTTTCTCTACTGAAAGACCAGCGGTATCCTTACTACATAGAAAAGGCATATTCTTTAAGTAGTTGTATAATTTATATATTTTTCAGTGTAAAAAAAGATAAGGAAGCAAGGATATCAGTACCTTATTACATTCACTCCCATTTTGGTTTTTAGGCAATCACCCCTTACTTGAAAATTTTGCTTGCAGCGGCTATTTGCTGTTCCTAATTTAAAGGCACCCAATGTATCTCAAAACAAGATTCCAAACAAAGCAGCAGTATATACTGGACTCCAAAGAACACCATAGTGGAAAACGATCAACATATTCTGGGGCCTAGAGGCCAGCCATGCTAAACAACTACTGTTTGCAGAACCTGTCCCCAAACCCCCGTACCACTACTGGATCAAGAACCACACTGGATCATGTTCTCACTAAAAGAATGACACCAATTTGATTTTAAACAGAAGCCCTGAAATAGAAACATTAAAAATCAGAAGCAGTATTCAACTCTCCGTTAACTTCTGTTCCCCCTCTCTTCCACCAACTGAATTGGCCATGCTACAGACTTAAACGCTACTAACCCACTTCGAGGTGCAGCGCATTGAGTCTAACACCGTTGGCTCAGCTCAAGCACCCCATCACAGAAATGAATCATAGAATCATAGAATGTTTTGGGCTGGAAGGGACCACTAGAGGTCATCGAGTCCAACCCCCCTGCAGTCAGCAGGGACACTGCTAACTAGATCAGGCTGCTCAGAGCCCCATCCAACCTGGCCTTGAATGTTTCCAGGGATGGGGCCTCCACTACCTCTCTGGGCAACCTGTTCCAGTGGTTTACCACCCTCATTGTAACAAATTTTTTCCTTATATCTAGCCTAAACCCACCCTGATTTAGTTTAAAACCATTACCCCTTGTCCTAACGCAGCTGGCCCTACTAAAAAGATTTTCCCCCTCTTTCCTATAGGCCCCATCAAAAAATGCTGGCATATACTTGCGTCTTCCTGATATTTGAGTCCCCAGATAAAAGTCCCAAACCCAGTTCTGCACTCTGGTGTCTTGGCGTTGCAATTCTGCGACCAGGAGAAACCGCAGCGTGGGAGGAGCAGTACTTCCATGTGGATTTAACTCAAGTCCATGAAGACGGTTCAGCCCACACCCAGGCTAACTTCTGCAGGGTCGCTCAACCGTTTCCCACCCAAGTTTATTATATTGGCACAAGCACACCAGTGGTACACATATTATAAAAAAAAAAAACAAAACAGAAAAAGGAAAGTGACTGCCCAGCGGGAGTGGGCATTGCTCTCTACCCGGTCATCCCGAGTGAGAAGGAGCAGAGAGCAGAGGCTTCCAGGCAGATCTGCAGAAATCAAGCTGAGCCTGCACAGGGGCTGAGAAGGTGCTAATAACCCAGCCTACCTCTGAGCAGCTCTCAAATACACGTCTTGGGGAAGTCTCCATTGACCTTGGCAGCAAATGGAGATTAAAAACCAGGCACTGAAGAACGTTATCTGCGCTATTACTGCCCCTCCCATTTTCCTATCTGATAACTGCTCTGTCATTTTAAGCCAAGGTAAAGACACACGCGAACTCACAAAGCAAAACCCAATGTCTCCCTCTTTCTCTGTGCTAGTAGACTTTACTTCCCCCTAAGAAATAAAGTCTGCACGTTGTTACACATCCCATCTCCCCTTTGCCAACAGGCTCTTCAAACTGTAAAGTTACAGTAACAGTTTTCTAGCTCCAAGGTTTCATCTTCCTTCATTTCAGGCAGTTAATAAAGTTTAGTGCTAGAATTTCAAAGACTGAGAACAGCCATATCTCATTGAAAAATTTATGGGACCCATTTTTCACGTCATTATGGAGAAGAATACTGAAATGAAAGTCAAGACACTGTTCCATAGTTGATTTTCACCTAAAAACTAAACTAAAACTTCCACTAAAACAGCAGCATGCATCTGCTTATCTTACTATTCTGCTAATAGTTCATTCTCTATTTTTAATACATACATATACATTTTTCTGCCAGTAGCTTGCCATTTCCCTGTGAAATAAGGACGAGCTCTTGCCTTTGATCGCAGCTTACCAGTTGATGATTCAGCCAACAGAGTTTAAATGCAAAACACTGTCTAGACTGAAGTCAAACTTTGAGACATTCAATGCACTCTAGACATTATGGAAGGGTCCTGACCATCAAAGCTTCAGTGATCCTAACGTCTTTGCTGACTTTAATTTACCAAAAAATACCAAAAAGGAGCTAACGTTACAAAAATTATAGGACTAAAAAATGCTGTGAAAAGTCAGCTGTAATTTGTTCTTTTTTAATACTTCATTGACATTTCTATTTTACAGAAGAACAACAGATGGCAATCCAACACTTTTAATTTTCAAAAAACCATTCTTCATTTCAAAGTCAGCATTAGCTCCTTTTCTCTTAATATTAAAATCAAAACATGCAAAATATACCAAGTAAAGCATACTTGGAAATAAAAAATATTGAACAACAGATTAAACACCTGAGAGCCATTTCCATATAAGCTGCTTGACAAAAAGAAGTTTCAAAACCACTAGATCTGTAGCGTTGACATTTTGTAATTTCAAGTAACATCAACAAATTCCACTTTTGAAAAAATATTGTAAGTCCACAAAATGAAAATTATATTGATTTTACCACTCTAATGAGGATATTTCTAAGACTTTCTCTGCTGCTGCTCCCATCACCATCAAAGGGTGGTAGAAAAGACTTCAGCAGCAGATTCAGTATGGTTTTGCTAGTTGCACCACCGCCCTTTTGCTCGTAACACAGACTCTGGTTTTGATACGATAAGAGACCACATAACAATTAATCAGTTCAACCTTTGCCTATCTCAAAGACTAATCTGTTCTACCCATTACAATACTATCTTACTGATAATATGGATGCAAGAATAAAATCAGAGCTAACAAAACTCATTCTGTAGCTTCCAGTCACAGTGCTTCATCTCCACAAATACCATTTCCAATCAGTGTATTTTTTTCCTAAGACAGTAGGAAAGAAGCAGCTGGGCAGACAAATTTTTCCAATCAAACCTATCCGCCAGTGTTAAGCCACTTGATACACTTAATGTACTTCCAGACCCAACAGAACACGGTTTCCAAATTCATTCAATGGCATGTTATCATTCCGACTTTCAATATGTTTATTTTATCTCCAAGAGATAAGGACCCAGAGCAATCACCTCAAATACGTCACTTTCCTTATCATACTGTCCTCGGCTGGGGGTCAATTTTGGTGATGACATAAAAGACGATGCTATAACAGCCTGAGATGCTATTGACTTAGCAGGAATGACAAAGACTCAAATTGCCTCTCAGAAAAAGAAGATGAAGGTTAAAAACCAAGATGCAAAGAACAGAGCCGCATCGCTACCAGACTCGGAGAGTAAGATAGCTACAAACCTTGCACACCAAGTGTAAGCGCCTAACTTTGCAAATACATTTAAATCAGGTTTATTTTTAAGCTAATTGAATACCTCCTGCAAAAGATAGATACAAAGTCTATTTTCAGTTAAATTCTCTATTCACCACATTGTTTCCGAACCAGGGATATCACATGGAAAGAATATTTTTCATAGAATACATTTGATGCTGAAAGTATCAATGCCAATTAAAAACCTAAAAGAAAACCCCTTAAACCTATCTTTCAGAAAAAAGGCAGGCATTTGTTTAACAGATTTCTATTTTTCTGAAGGAATTGGATACTCCAGCAGATATAGCAACAGTGTGCAATACATAGAAAAAACTCCAAATTCATCACATGTTATTTTATGTGCATTTACATTTCTGCTCTCTTAAATGTCAGCTATACAATAAACCAAATCCTCTTATTCAAAGTGTAAAGTTTAAAAAGATGTTAAAAAATACATCATTATTCACATTGCTAACAAAAATTTCAAATTAAAAACATCTCTATGCAACAGTAGAGTAGAAGTTTTGCATTTACAAGGGATTTAGGAAAAATAAAATTCATCTTCTGAAAGGGAACGGAGTATCCTTTGTTTGCTATCACATTAGCCCGACCAGCACAACGATACTTAAGAGCAATCTTTTGTACAGTCATGTCAGTATACAGAAAAAAAATAAAACCAAACCCAAACTACACCTCTGACCAAAATGTCTATACCAGGGAAGAATTTTAGAATGGGTGTAACTGTGCCAGCAAAACACTTTTAGGAAATTAGTATAAGATATAGCAGGGAAACAATACTTCCTTTACAAAGGTTTGATAGTGGTATATTTATATTGCAAACTGTTAAGAGATCCAGACAAGCCACTAAGAGTTACTTGTAGGGTCGTGCAAGAGCAATTGAAGGCTACTTGATTTCTACATGACAGAATCATCACGGTGATTTAAGATCCTTAACTAATATATACCCACTCCCTCACACTTACATTGATTCCCTCTGCCATCCTCCTGGGCCATTCCCCTGTCTGCACAGCCCGAGCAGGAGGTTTTTACACCCCCCATAAAGGTTACTTTACTATAGCACAGTATACTTTGTGGAATGTGGTACAGCATCCAAAATCTGCACCAAAAAGAGAAAATGCTGCTTACAAGATACACACTACAGCAGACTGGTACGGCTGAATTTCTACCAGGGAAAAAAAAATAAAGGGGGAAAAAAAAAAAAAAAACCAACCCACAGAAATTTGGCTAGATTCCTGAAAGCGAATGGTTTCTTTCCCTGACATATTTAATAGCTACCTGTCACTTAACTCAAATGCTGATAATATCCCAGCAGACCTACAGTCTCTTTTCCTTTTCTTTTGCACAGAAGTGTCGGCAACAGTGGAACCTTCTATTTCTAGTATACTGCCCATATTTGCCTGTCATTCATGTTGAGATTTAAATAATGAAGACTACAGGTATTAGCAATGTTATGTCATTTTATTTGCAGTTTCTTCTGGCTCAACAGATGCACAGTGGGCTCTTCCAATATGCCATGTTTTATGAAAGCAAGCTTAAGCCATGACAAATTAGCAGTTAATACCTTTATTGTGCACATTGTGTATAGGCCTGGTCTAAAGCTGTGAAAAAGTAACTTCTGCTCTCCTTAGCACCTACCACCTTAGTCTGCAAATGAAGGTGAACAGAAGCGTTAAATCTCTGCATTGCACATAAAAACCCTGGAAGTCCTGCATCCTTACCTGAAAGATTCCTGTGCAATCTGATCCCCACACACCTTGGTGCATTCAACTAAAACTCTTCCCCATACTCCACGTTCCAGGGGCTACGTACACCCCAAATCCTCGCTCCTGCCCCACCGAGTTACTCATTCACCTTCCTCCATGGAGCCTCAAGTGCTTCCACTTCTTCTCAATGCCCCTCCTCTTCCTAAGACACGTGATCCGTGTGCTTCAACGATTTGTTTCTGTGCCAAGGTAGGTAATGCAGTACTCCAAAATGCAGAGCTCTGATTCATCCCCATCCTTTCTCCTACATTTATGGGTGTTTAGTCCTCTCTAGAAACAGTAGGAGACCGTGTGTCTCTATACATATATATGAAACTTAGGTTCTTAGATGTATAAGCTAGATGGTAGGAATGTTCTAGACCATCGCCTAGAGGATAGGATATTAGCTGCTGTTTTAACTTATGTACAAATTTTCACAAGAGAAATCCAAGATGGAAACATGAGTGATTAAAATTCCAGAAAAAACTTCAGTAGCACAGCCAAAGCTAAGCTAATATTAGTATCAAACTGTGCCAGTATGATTCTCCCACACTTATTTCACTTTTTAAAAGCATTTATAGCTCTTCTGAAAAGCTTCAGCTCAACGAGACCAGCTAAAATGTCAGTGGGCAACAATTTGAAATCCACAGTGAAAAGCCATTAAAGTCATGTTTAGTCATATGATTCATCGTTGTTGCTTCAATATGCAATGAACAAGACAGTAAATCAGAAACCATGTCCACAGTTTGTCCTGCTAACTTTTTTTAGAGTTTTATAACAGGAAGAAAAAAAAAAAAAGTTACACCTTTTACTCCTACTGAAACTTGCAAAACATTTACAGCAGGGTTTTAACCCTTTTACTAAGTGCCTGGTGGGGTAAAAAGGCAATCGCCATCAGTTGTAGGGTACAGAAACTTGCATGGCATCTGCATAAAATAAAATGCCTAACAAAATAGCTAAAGTACTAACAAAATGTTAAAGTTGTAGTTTCCACTGAATGAAGCCTGGAGTATTTAATTTAGAATCCTCTTACTAACAGTTTTAACTGATTTCCTTTATATGTACTATTAATTTCATTTATCAAGGTATTCCATAAAGCTTTGAGGACTCGTAATATTAGACACATGCACACAAAAATCAGTAAATCACATTCTCAACTACGCTTTAAACGTATTTTAAGAATTGAACAGTCTTTAAAAACCAGTTAAGCCTCTAATGTATTTAATGCTACAAAAAGCAGATTTTTTTTCCCCTAGCTAGAAGGGATAATTTCATGCTTGCAGATGTGATCTTGAGCCTGCGAGGTTAGCTAAGTTTATCCCAAGAAGAGGGCCACTCATTTGTCAAAATGTGATCTACACTCCCTGGTTCCTCAAAGTAAAATATAATACAAGTCAGCAAATGATATATGCATACAGTCGGAGCTGAGAAACCAGGCTGGTACATTAAAAACATGTAAAACTGACTGCAGGACACCTACTCTACTATTGCTTAGGACGAAAGTACAGAGTAAAAGATGAACAAGAGTAAAGGACATGAGAAGAGAGTTGCATGATTGAGGCATTTGAATGCTGCAGTGGGCACAGGCCCTTTGCAGGCTGCCGAGTTCCGACGTGATGATGCCCAAAATCTCAAGTGAAGTGGCCTTTTCTCAAGTGCCCATCAAGTAGGGCTCCCCAACATTTGAAGCCCGGGGCTTCACTTTACAGTCAGAATTGTAAACTGAGATCAAGAGAAGAGCATGAAATGGCAACTCCAGTAAATGCAATACTGCATTATAAAACACAAGTTTAAGGAGTGCAAGTAAGGCAACATATATTACCTTGATTTTGGCATTTCTAAACATCCAATTACTGAGTTTGCAACTTTGCAGAAAAAATTTCACTGAAAATTCACACAGATGATTGAATAGTAATTTCTGAATTTTAACGCCAAGGTATCTGTCTATTGTATGATATAACACTTTCACCTATAGAATCATAGAATGTTTTGGGTTGGAAGAGACCCCTAGAGCCCACCCAGCCCAACCCCCCTGCAGGAGCAGGGACACCGCTAACCACATCAGGTTGCTCACAGCCCCGTCCAACCTGGCCTGGAATGGCCCCAGGGATGGGGCCTCCACCACCTCTCTGGGCAACCTGTTGAGGGTTTCACCACCTTCATTGTAAAGAATTTCTTCCATGCAGGTGACAACAACATACACATTCATCATGCAGGCTTGTTAACTCAAGTTAACGAAGAGCAAAGGAGAACAGCAGCAGATACTCCTTCTCCACCCTGATCAGTAGTACAGGTGAATGGGACACTCTGAGCAAGTTTCACAGACATTTGCTGCCAAAAGGGGAAAGCCAACGTACAAGAATTCTTGGTGCTATTTTAAAAATGAACTGGATGAGGGAGACAGAGTGCAAGTTGGTCAGATGCCTCCAGAGTCTATTCCTACCCAACCTTTTCCAAACCAACGTCTTAATTGATTATTAAAGTTCAAGATCTCTGAAGGTGCTATTAGCTACAGACAGAAATGTGGCACAATTAGCAGCGCTGGCGTTGATTTTGCTTCTACTTCATTCACTTATGCTCATACACATTTCAGATTTGGAAAGGTGAGATTTTTTTAGTTTGATTTTTTTTAAATTTCCTTTGTGTTGAAAATCCTCCTGTATTTTAAATGAATATGCATGATATGGAGGGTATCATCAAGATATTTACCATTAAACCAATTAAAAATAAGATACACATTATCCATGTTGGTAATTTTAAACTGCAAAATAAAGGTAGAAAAATACCACCTCTGAAATACAAACATCTGAACTACATATTCAGCATACTGATATTTTAAGTCATTATGTCTGCTCATTCTGTTATTAGGCCTATGAATTACTAAGTATCACAATGAAAGCGTGAATGATAATAAACGGTAGGACCAATTGTATTAAAAAGTGCTCCTTCATCTGAACACAAAAGAAGTCACTACAGTTGGAAGGTAAAATATTTTAAGACAAGTAAAAATAAAATACAGTAGATTTGTTCACACTACCAATACAAGATATAATGACTTCTAGAAACCTTAATAAAATACCCTTTTAAATAATACTGGTTAAAATAGGCAAAAGTCTAAGTGCTTTTCACATGTCGATGCATAACCTAACCTCTAAGCGATAACAGAGGGGAAAAAAAACCCCAAACCTATCAGTAGAATATGGCACAGCTAAATGCAGCGTATAATTTTTGTGTTACCTCCTGATACAGAATTTCCAACCCACCACTCACTGACTAGCCAGGCTGTTGTGCAAAGGCAAGTACAAAACCCTGTGAAAGTCAAGTATCTCAGTCCTCATAGTTTGCTGAAAGAGCAAAGAAAGGGAGGGTGAAAAGGGATCACTATAGCAAAGTGCCTACAGGCACTACAGGCTACAGTTTAACAGGATTTGGATTGGACAGGTTTGTTCCTAAAAGTAAAATTTTGGGGGAAATACCTCTCCAAAGCTCTCCCCCTGTCCCTTCTTCTCTATCATCCATGAAAATATGTCAACATATCCTGGGAAAAAAGAAAGTAGATCCTCTAGCGCCCTAACGTTTTGAGGTGAACAAGAAGTCAGGCAACTATTATTTAGGGCATTAATCAGAACAACAAAAACCACGAGGGAAGGGAGATGAAGAAAGAAAAGCAAGTTTCAGGTTGAACCAAGTAACACAGAGTAAGCAGAATTTTCCTTGTTATCAATCACTGGAGTCACAAGAATCCAAAATGTTTTCCCCCTTATTTCAGGGGGTTCAAGGATGCAATACATAACCTAAGTACCAGCCCTTCTAGTATACCTAAAGAACAACTGTACTTTGACTGACTTCCCACATAAACTATTTCCATTGCATTATGCAGCAAGTGATTAATTTTTTTCTTTTGCCCAATGCATACGCAATGTTAAACTTTACATTTTTATGTAAACATATGAATGCACCTACATCAATGCCAAGCTCAGAACACAACTGTGCTGTTGTCACAAAGCAGGCTCATGAGACAAACCCAGACCATACAAAGCCAAAGCAGTTGCACCTCACTCACAAACAGCACAGCAAATGTAAAACCAGATGAGTAGGATGGAAATACCTGTGACTTGCCTGTCCTGAACGCTTCAGAAGCTTGTCCTAGAGAAAATTTTTTATTACTGCCGTTCTTATGAAGTCATATTGAAGCAAGATGAGAAAGCAGATAAATAAGGAGGAGAGTATGGTTAATGAGAAGTCCTCCATCAGCTTCTTGACCTACAATATTACATGGAAGCTAATCAGCAGAATTGCTACTTTCCTAAAAAAAAGGCTCTAATGGTAGGCTCTCAGGTGGAGTCAAGCCTGTGAAACTGGTCCAGGGAAACAGCTTTTAGATGTGCACTGGAAGCTTAACTTCTAACCACCTGTATGCAACAATTCCACAGTTTTTGCTGATCACTTAATTAAAAAGAAGAGAGAAAATGTATGTGAAGTAGAGCGGCCAGGTGTTTGGGGTGGGAGGTCCTTAAATTCAGGGGGTTTGGTGTTTTCCAGGACCACATAGAACAATTTGACAGAGCTTCTCCTAAATAATTCACGTGACTCAAGGGGTTCTTTTTTACTTCAATCCTAACATGTACGTAATACGATTTTTTTCTGACTCCCTCTTTAAGACAATCCTGGGAAGCTAGATTCTTCCTTCCTAAATTCCCGCTTTCTCTTCCTCCTGTTTCCCCTACATAAAGCTGGTTGGTAATTAAAGTATTGGAATTCCCCCCCCGCCCCCTTTTATTACTGACTACTCTCCTTCAAAGTCTGGGAAACTACATTCCCTCAAACACCAAGGAACAGAAGAGAAAGGCAGCAATGAAAACATAAACAGGCCCATCTCTTCTAGCTTATTTCGAGCAATAACTGCAAAGTTGTCTGACACAAACATGAATCTCAAAATATAACCTTTTAGTTAAAAGTAGAGAAAACAGGACACTAGACAATGTCCCCCAGTGACATACATTTCACATTTCAATTACAAACAAAACAAGCAAAAAACCCAAACAGAAACAATTGCTTCAGCAACTAATGGTCAATTCACATTTACCAGATCAACAAACGAAAAAAGTGAATTTAATTAAGGTACAGTTGCTTGAATAGGAAATTTCAACTGTGGCTGCTGTTTGCTTTTCAGCTACTTCTATAATACGCATAGTGCGGAAAAAGCAAACCCCGGCATTTTCTCCCAGTCTCTTGGTATTCAACTGTTAAATTTAAGAACAAAGCTTGGGGAAAGAAATCCAATTCAAAGACAGAATTAATATAGCAGTCTAATCATCTGACAGACAGAGTAAGAATAAAGTAGTTTAATACAAAGTATAGTGACAGGGACCAATAGTTGCAGTGTGGATTCAGTTCTACTGACCACAGATAAACGTACCATCAAAATACATTCGTTTTCAGAATCGTGTTACAGAAACGTTTCACAGACTATTTGAACTTGCTGAAGACCAAATACTCTTTGAACCAAGCATGTTAGAGTCATAGATATTTTCTTTTCCTTACATTCAAATTATCATAATGTGCCTATTCATTATCTCCTAATTAGGTAACTCAGCTTTCTGCTGCTGACATTCTGAATTGACCTGGTCATTCCCATCATCAATTCTCATCTGCTAGCCTCAAAATAAAATTATTAAAAACAGCTGAGCTGATCCAACAGCTTCTCTATCATCTGAAAAGGGAGATCTCACTCCATTTCCAATTTGATTATTTCAAGCTTCCCACCATTTTTTCTGCTTCCTGCCAAAGAGTTCCACCACTTCCCTTGCAACACTTCTGGTGCTTATCAGACAGTGCTTATTCACTTAATCAACTAATTAGGAAGTAGGAAACTACGCTCTTGTGGATCAGTGAGTTGAAGCTGTTCAGGCAGAGGCCAGACAGGCACCAGAGCCAGCACAATGAAGAGAGGTGATTACATTCACCCAAGAATCAGAAAAAACCATCTCCCATCCTTTTCCAACCTTCCCAATATCCAGCTGAGGATTGTACTTGCACATACAGCTAACCTATCTTAGGAACCAATTAGCCTCCTAAATTGCTTCAAACTAGTAGGGAACAAACATTCCCTCAAGTACTGAGAAGAATTACTCTGACAGCGAGCATCTCAGGAGATCACGCGAGGAGATGCTATCCACATCCCCAGCTTTGAGCACTTCTCCATATTAGTACTTTAAGCAGAATAACCTGGCATCTTCCTAAAGAATGTGAAGGCAAAGGGTCATCAGCTGAGACCCAACAGATGCAGCGACGCGGCTATCAGAAGCCAGGCAGCTCTACTTCCAAACCCACCTTACCCAGGCCATCAGGTCACACTAAGCTGCACAGCAAGTGACCTCGATGGAGCATCACATGCATGTTAAATGCCTTCCAATATTTAAGCTACCCTAGCTATTTCTACATTTCCCTATAAAGTCGATCCCACATAAACCTAACTAATAAAATTTAATAATATTATTCACAACTTTGTAAAATCCTAGCAAGCACTCGAATCCCAGACAAAAGCATTGTATTTTATGTCCTTTTCCTTTCTTTAAAAAGGGAACAAAGTAGGAATTTCCTCCCAAAATTGCTAAAATGTGAGTGTAAGACAAATTGCAGCATAAATGTATCTGAGGCAATGAAACACATACAAAAAGTTAAAATAAATTACTAAAGAGATGTCTAACTAAGAAAATTTTCTTTTGCCAAAAAGTTAGTAGCAACATTCATTAGTCCTTTCCCCAAGACACAACTGTTCTTGTTCATTCTATGCCATTTCAGGTCTGGTTAAAATATAAAATCTTTTTAGGAAATGTTAAGACTGTATTACACCACAATTTACAGCTTATCTGTCAAACTGTGATAACGCTGTATCTCTTATCAAACAACCTGTATGTCATCTATTACTGTGTATGAAAACTCACCCTAAAATAACTTCACAGTTGTCAGAGATGATTGTAAAATTAAGAAAGTCCATGGTTCAGTAAGAAATACACTCAACGCATAACCATAATAGGTTGTACTGAGAGCTTTATATCATGTATCCCTTTTTGGGAAGACAGACAGCAACATTCACTCTTACTTCTCTGTCTTGAGCTTTCTTAAATATTGTTTCTGTATGTGACAAGAAAAACAGAGGCATGCTGAAGTGCCCTGAGCCCCTGAAAAATTGGGTCAGGTGGCTGTACCATCACTGCTGTTCCTCACCCAGACTAAAGATGATCAGTCATGACTCTAAAGGGAGCTTCAGGAAAGGTGAATTTGAAAGAATCCAGATTAACACAACTTTGAAGGTAATTAAAACCTAAATAATAGACATTATGCACAGGCTTAAGTGAACATTTTAAAAATGGCAAACAAAACAGAGTAACATTGATTAAGGTCAGTTTGATGATCTGGTTGAAGAGGCCGGAAAATTGAAAAGGACATATGCTATTGAGGCGTTTGATCACTGGGGGAAATGCTTAAACTGTAGCTTTAAAAACATGCACCAAACCTTCACTTCAGTAAACCAGATAACCAGTTTTCATTTTTATTCATGGGCACCCCCAGATGAGGCATCCTAAAGCTACCCAAACTGTAGTGATTAAACATGCCATGATTTCCCCCCGCCCCTCCCCAAAAAAATAAATGACCAATTTTTTTTCTGGCTGTACCTTCACTGTCAAGAACAAGGCTGGGGAGCATTTTTATTTTTTTTTTTTTTTTTATAACTGCTATAGCTATGGACTCCTGATAACAAAATATTGTACTAGAGAGCACTCACACAATGTAAGCTATTGAATTCCAGATAAGAAAAACAGCTGAGAGTCTTCCAGCATTCTAGCAGTTGTCTAATTTCAGTAAATTCAAACCTTTAAAAACTGCACAGTAAAGGACTTTTGTACACCTTTACGAGCTGAATCTATACCAAATAGCAAAAAACATTCCTAGTGAGATCTCTGGGCTTGAATGCTGAGGTTTTATCTTCAGCGGTGAGAGATAGGAATCCAAGTCCTACCACTGTCAGGTAAGTCAACATTTTAGTCCCCTGTTTGGCAATTACACTGATTTTGTTATTTCAGCAAACACAACATTCACTTCTGCTCAACAGAAGACTCATATAGATTTAAAAAGCCTATGCAATTGGTCTGCAAAATCAAGATTTAGTAGAAGTAGCATCTACCTCAAATCAGCACTTGCTTCAAATCTCAAGTCTACCAAAAAAGAAACACAGGAAGAATTATAAAGAACTATAAAACTGAAGAAAAGGAAGAAAAGATCCATTGAGAAAATCCTCATTTTCAAAAAGAAAAATCTTCAAAACTACTTTTATCTTCAAACTTAATTTCCAAGTAACTTCTCATGAATCTGACTACAAAATAAGAATTAGAATATCTTATTTTAGGAGTTCGGGGTGGTTTTTTTGTTGGTTGTTTTTTGGGTATGGGGGATTTTGTCAGCTTGGGGTTTTGGTTTTGGGGGGTTTTTTTTGGTTTTTTTTACACATGTAATTAAATTGTTTTGATCTAGTCAAACACAGAATTACATGAATTTGAGTAAATTATAACCTTAAAAATTTAAATAACTTGCAATGAAACCATTACTGTCGTTCAAACAAGATTCTACAGTTAAAGTCTGCATGTTAAGTGTAAATTAATTTGCCATTTGAAGAATATCAATTATTTATCTGTTTATGTGAAGAAGGAAAGATTCAACTGGAGAATTCTTTTCTGGAGAGAAAAAAATTTTAGTTATTGCATAGCACTCTCTAGTGGCAAAAGGTGTTCGAGTCAACTAAGTCTTTGGAAGAATTCTGACTAAAGAATTTATCATTTAAGTTATAACATGATTTTACACGACTTAATACACATCTATGTTTCTTTGGAGGAAAAATAAGGTTATATATTTGGGAAAAGTGCTTGGGTTTGCAGTAGGTTTTGTTAAGTTTTGTGCTGTGTTTTTTTTTTTTTAAATTACAGTCTCTCACATGCATCTTTTCTCACAGCCATGTTTCAAATATCATCTTTGTGAAGACTACTGATGCCAAATCTAATAACATTTCAAACTTTCTTTACATTATGTCTTTTAATTCATATTTTTGTAGGATATTGCACGCACATCAAAACAGAACGCATTTGCATAACTCTGCATTTACATTCTCTGACTTGAAGCATGGCCTGTAAGTACAAAACACTTTGAACTACCTGAAAACAGCTTCTACAGTCTGCATGTACACTTCTTTCTGAAGAATATTTCCATGAGGTTGATGACACACAGGTTATGAATGCAGATTTGGATACCAAGTTGTATTTTATATATTATAAATTGTACCTAATGCATATCGAGAGAAAGATCATCTATTTCCATTAACCTGCACAAAACCGACGTGAGCTACTATATTTTGTATTAGATTTTTAAAGGTAATTTTATTTTAAGATAAATGTTAGTTTTGCATGTCAAAACAAATTTACTCATCTATCACCTGGGAGCAAAGAGACGAGGTGGGTTTCTGCAAGAAGCGCAGAGGAATTTCCCAGGCTTCCAATCAGCTCACTCCCTACCTCTTCTTCTAACAGCAAATCTTCAATGGGATCCTTATGCTCAACAGTGCAGATTTCCCATTATATTTGCATTATGATGAAAAAAACTTTATATTATTTTTTTCAAATGCAAGATCAACTCATTTCCATGTTCATTAAACAAATTCATCTGAAACTCAGCTGTCTTCAAAACGGAACAAACCACACCTTATTATTTAATGACTCAAGACATGCTCGTTCCTAAACTCTCATTTTATGCTAGAACTCAAACCTATTTTAGCTTTACTTTCTGGAAACAACCATATTTTCTGGCAGATTACTAAAATACTAGCTTCATTCTAGCAATAGAACAAGCACAGATAAGACTGGTTAATACATTTCCATGACAAAATTGTAAATGTTCAGTTAATAACTGTCTATGGCAATTCTGAGCCATCAAAAGTGAAATTACATCATATTAAAAATCATTAAAACATAAATATAATGAGCATCTGACTTCCAATACACTTTGTTATAAAAGAAACTGCAAAGCAGATTAAAAACCTGAAGACAGACAAGGATTTTTTTCTTCTTTTTCCTTTTTTCTTTTTTAAACAAGATGTAAGGATGAGATTAGAAAGGATTAGAATTAATAGTCAGAGTCTAGAAGCTGTAGCAACTTACCACATTTGTTAGTTCCTTGTAGTTTAAAGGGCCCATTCTTACGCATTAATTATCACATGCAAAATTATGCTTTTAAAACCGGATTTTTACACAATTTAAGTATATTTGGGCCCACTTTCTATCTCATACCCAAACCTCCAAACAGAAAATTAGAGCTCTGCTGGTTTGGCGTGGCATGTCCCTAGATAGGCTCACCGGGCTTTCCATCAGGTAGGAGCAAAGAGTGTATCGCAACTGCCGACAGCACGGGCCACATAATGTCTGATCAAAGCAAATGCAAGAGCCATAGATATAAAACCCCTGGCACATAGAAAGAAATTATGTATCTAAAAATTGATCTTGCTTCAAGAAAGCAATCCAAAAAGCTTACATCCAAGGAATCGCCTAGTGCTGGAGGAATGCACAACTCAATGGAAACCCCTCAGTTGGGTTAGTTTCTTTGCACGCCTAGAACCTACGCTGAAGCTTTATTCAATTCTGATACCTTTCTCCAGCTGATGTTATGACCCAGAGACTAGCTTGAAAAGTCCTAATAAATAAGAATTTTTTTATTTTTTTTTTTTTAAATTTTTAAAGCTTTTTACATTAACTAGTAGAAAGCAACTCTTTGGGGGAATACAGGCTCTCTGAACAGCCTTCTAAAGATTCTAGCTGATTTTATTAGGAGTTCCTGTTAGCCTTTTCCAAACTCATTTACTGAAGGCAAAGGTGCATATTTATTTCTTTGAAAAGCTACCCTGGCAGTAAATAGGTATTTCTGGCACATTAGGATGACGGTTTCACAACGTTTGGAAAACACCACAGATAGAAAACCAGCCCTGGAGCACAGCAGTTTCTAACAGGTACCCAGAACACCAGAGAACTACCTTGAGCACAGCATCAGGATTTCTTTATGAACTCATTGCTCATGACAGCTTTGGAAGTACAGCTTATTCCTTTACAAGATTTGTATTATAAACATTCTGATGGTTTAAAAATTGCAGTATTCTTGGAATCTAATAAAACCCCCTTAATTGCTCAACAAGATAAAGCACTGATCATTGCCAACATTCAAGTTTAATACATGCTTCCTTATAAAGAACTTTTCATGCTATCTAGTCTCTGCTAGAACACTTTGTACCATTTAGTTTTCATTTCTAACAAAGTAACAACTACACACTGGAGGATCCTACCTCAAAAAAAAAGAAAGTGGACATTTTAATGCCATAAAAATCCACGTAAACCCTTTTTAAAACTTTACAGAAAAAATTCTTATTTCAGGCTGCCATACATTTATTCTAAATTAAAATATTTTCTGCAGCATTTTTGATCTTTGAATTAATTTTAAGGAGTACATGACAATCAACAGGACTTTGTTTTCAAAAGTGAGAATTTAGGAAAGGAAACTTATCAGTACTTTATTCTGAGTTTCTTATTACATTCTATTTAACGAAGAAATTCCAGTTCTTAGATATATAACCTTTTAGATAGAATAATTTTACGAAGTCTTGTACTAAAAAAGCATTTGTTTTAAAATATTATTACTTGTGGTATCTAGCTAACTAGATATTCGATATTCCCAGTTTGATCTTAATTGTAAGCAACTTTCTGAATTTGTTGTATTACATATATAAGCTGAGTATTACACTAGCATACAATGTGAATTTAAAACAATTATGGATCATATTTGTAAATGACCCTTAGTTAATCTTCCTGAGAGTAGTCTTAAAATCCTTCTGTATAGGTTTATGTGTGTGTCTTCATGTATATGTAGATGCATAAATGTGTGTGTGTGCATGTGTGTGTAGGTGCTTTATGCTGCCACTGAAAACGCTGTGAAATACTGTGAAAATAATAAAGGCACAATCAATTCTGCATTTGCTACACATTATTTCATTACAAGGCAACACCAGAGAAAGGGGTAAGGGAATCAACGGTTGAAATAAGAAGATCAGTTTTCTTGAACTCCTACTTTATTTTACATCAGTAAGAAGGCTTTAAATTAGAATTCAGTACCCTACATAGGGTTAAATACTTAAGACACACAGTTTTGTTTGCTAGTCAAAGCAGGATGTGACTGTGTACATTTCATGTTAAAACTTAAAATTACTGTAAGGATGGAATACATAATTTCTCACGGGCATATTGGCTTTTATGAAAATACGTTGTAGATACATGTGATAGTTCTTATATGCTTACTGCTCCAAAATAGGGTCTTGAACTACTGTGCAGACTAAAAGCTCACTCTCTTGCTTCCAAGAGGTGCTCTTAAAATATTCTGATAGGAATAGGAATTTCAAGTGTTAGCATGGTGTCTCAGAACTGTGACTAAATGTAGCATTTTGCTGGCATCTCTCATTACCATCAAACAAATGGGCATTCTGCATATAAACTGTCAGAACAAGAACGACTTGAGAGCTCCTGCTTGCATTCCCGTCTCAAAGCTGATCTGCCTCTGCATTGCAAATTTCAGTATAACACTAGAGCCTAAAAAGCAGCAGTTTTTTAATCTGGTGTCATCATTTTTATCAATAGGCAAGCAATATAAACCTAACAGTTTTCATCCTCCAGCCCTTGTACGACTTTCCATGTGAGAATGCAAATGGCCCCGGTTCAACAGAAAACAGAAAAGCGTCCAACAGCAGAGACAGAAACTCCTTTTTGGACCCTTAATGAGGTCTCCTGAGCCCAAGGCAAACCAATAACAAATTGTACTTTCCACACGTTGGGAAGTGGGGGCTGTGAGGGAGGCGAGGAAGAAAACCCTGGAGCTTGTCATCTGAAATTAATTGAACTTAGCCATGCCAGGAAAACACTAGCAATAAACCCTCCCCATCTAAATTAAGGTTTTACACCACGAAAAAAAAATAAAAATTTATGGCAGTAATTTCATCTTGGGTTTTTCAAGAAGAGCTTGCTGTTTTTCTTGCACTCAATAGAAAAATCCCAGAGGAGCAATGCAGGCAGCAATAAGGCAGACTTCTAAAAAGATACCACTTAATTTCTCACTCCTTCCCTTGCACTATTGCTCCTCTTCCACTTTTATTTAACTGAATATTAACTCTATCACTGCAGTATGCTACCACAAGGTTTCTCATTCTGTAAAGGCAGTAGTAACTCTCATGCTTCACCATCCCCCTGAGAGGGTATTAGATCTCTGCAGGTTCATCACTCATTCCATCATCCTAAAAGCGGTCCAGAGATGCTAGACACCTTGGGATTAACAATATGGCATCAAAGATCAAAACAGAGAAGATTTTAAAATATTAAACCTCAACTTGGGCCAGAGGATAAACTTTCTGCGTAAGAGTAACTGACACTACGCTTCCTATGTGCCGCAGAAACAAGGTGATCTTGGATTTGGCAGTTGTTGAATGCATGTTTTGCTTCACTCACTTATGCATCTTATACCCTATTAAAAATCCAACAGCTAATACTCATTGCATCTATTTAATGTACAGCATCCAAACCCTTCAATCAAGCACTAAAAATAAAACTTGGCAATTTTAGTTCGTTCTGCAAACAAAAGCAGATTAGCCAGTATCTTTTAGCTTTATTTTTCTCACCTGTAAAATAACTACAAGCTAAAGGAATTTTTAAGAAGACCTATATTACAAAAAAAATATTATCCATGCACTCTACAAAACCTAAAGAAATTATCAGTAACATCCTTTTTTACTTCGCTCTGTACCATAACAGAAAATAGAGATGTCTATACAGCTCACATATGTATCTTTTGTGTCACTGAACAGCTCATGCTGAGATGCTTTTGGCATGTCAGAAAAATGACTACCAAAGCTCTCCACATCAATCATTTAACAAGTTGAATCTCACACAAAGAGCTTTCACACTCTCTAAAACACTCTGCTCAAGCAAACTGAAGCCATGCCTTTAATGGACCTCATGGCCCCCCTTCTTAGGTCCGCTACCTCCAAGCTGTCCCCCAGGTTCTGCACAGCAGTGACTGTGCACAAAAGCACAGCAAAAACTCTTTCAGAATTCAGTCTTGAGACTATTCTGGCTACGCTTTTCATTTTTAAGATCACCTGAACGTGGAAGCAGACATACTGTCTACACTGTTAAAAGTCTTAGACCTGTCCCTGGCATGATTCCAGTCCAGCCCACCCAGCGCCCCCTTCTCAAGCACCGCTTGAGTGGGCGTCCACACGGGCCAGCAGCTATTCCCTCCACAGGCAATGAGGATGGTCAATCCATTCGGGAAGCTGAAAGGAGTTTAATAGGATGGATGGGTCCCTCACTACAAGAAAGATGTTGCATTCCTGGAACATGTCCAGAAGAGAGCAACAAAGCTGGTGAGGGGTCTGGAACACAAGTCATACGAGGAACGGCTGAGGGAACTGGGGTTGTTTGGCCTGGAGAAGAGGAGGCTGAGGGGAGACCTGATCACCCTCTACAACTGCCTGACAGGAGGCTGTAGTGAGGTGGGGGTCGGCCTCTTCTCCCTGGTAACAGACGGTAGGACGAGGGGCAATGGTTTGAAGCTGCGCCAGGGCAGGTTTAGGCTAGACATTAGAAAAAACTTCTTCACCAAGAGGGTTGTCAGGCTCTGGAATGGGCTGCCCAGGGAGGTGGTAGAGTCCTCATCCCTGGAGGTATTTAAAAGAAGGATGGATGAGGTGCTTAGGGACAGGGTTTAGTGGTGGGATGGCAGTGCTAGGTTGATGGTTGGACTCGATGATCTTAAAGGTCTTTTCCAACCAAGGTGATTCTATGATTCTACGATGTGGCCAAACTGTGACCGCTGATTACAGGTCTGAAGAATGGACATCGGGACTGTTCAGTTCATTAACTTTTAGATGCAGTTGTAGACTACTTGAAAAGGTTTCAAAAGTTTATTACAACAGTTATTAGAAACAAACACACGTTCTAGGCAGAATTCTAAATTCTGTACGTTTTTTCGGCATTCCTAAGCATTCTCTAGGCTTGTCTTGCACGGCCATGTTTCTACATTTTGCACATGACACATGCTCCAAATCCTGTCTTCCGCATACAGCTTACTTTGCCCTTTGGCTAATACCCTCAGTTTAAAAGGCTTTCTTTACTTTAAAAGCTTATCCTCCTATTCCCCTGTTCTGTCCAAGCTTTCTAAACCCCTCCAATCTCTTCTGAGACTCACAAGCTACACAATTCTTAAGATCTTATTTAATCCCATCGATCAGGCTAATACTCTATTTTTGAAGAAAGTCTGGAGAAAGCCAGCTGCCTTTATCTAGGATGAAATAACTGTTTTGTTATTTCAACTAAGAGCCATAAAATTGGCATCAAGAATAAAATAGTGTAGCATGTTTCCCTTTAAATACAGTAATCATAAGGCTGATTTTCTGATAGCAACTGTGAGAATGAATCAGAGTGACGTTGGCAAGAACTATATTATCCTGCATTTATGTATTAATCCAATTATATTATCCAAAGATGCACCAAAATGCTTTATAAATAATCCCGATGACCTGCCATTTCAATTGCTGAAACAGTTCCAAATCCTATCTAGCACAAATATCACATCATTTCACACATCAACAAAACACACTTCCTATTTCTGTTGACACCATTTGACCCACTGTACCTTAAGTTAACACAGTACCTACAAGCTGTTGTATCATCCTTGACCACAGAATTCACCTCGCTGCCCGAATTTTTCTAAGCATCTTCCAACTCTGGACAGCAATAGGCTGCCAGGATAACAACAGCCAGTTCCAGGGAGGGATTAAGGCCTGTCCTGGGACAAGTTTAACGGTTGGACTTGATGATCTTAAAGGTCTTTTCCAACCTAGATGGCTCTATGATTCTAAGTATGAAACTTCCTTTTCTTCTTTCTCTCCATCTACCCTGAAGTATGACCCAGGTCTCAGTTTTACTGAGATAAATTAATAATGAGCTCTTTGTCTTTGCCACCTCTGTCTACATGTGAGAGCATGTTTAGGCTGTTGAGCCATGCAGGGTAAGCCAAAAACAAAGGAAAAAAACACAAACGTGAGATCGCTTTAAATTGTTACTACTTGGCATTAGCTCAGTAGAGAATTAAGAACATCAAAAACACAGAAGAAAAAAAAAAAAAAAAAAGATTGATGTGACAAGATACAGAAGCCCTACGAGAAGCAGCAGAGGAGGAAGACAGCAGCTCAGCAAAATGAAGGCTCAGCCTGCTCCAGGGGACGACAAGACCAGCGCTTTGCCGCCTGACGGATGACTGGCCTGCAGGCAGTCACTAGGGCACTGCGCTGGGGGGGAGCCCAAGACGGTGTTTTTCTCAGTTAATTGCTGTGCATAGGAACAAGAACTATTCTTCACTCACAAACCGGGTATGATCCTGCTGTCAAGCATCCGTGGAAGATACCCAACAGCAATCCAAAGATTTGATGACAGCGCCATGTATCTCTACCACTGTGGAGAAAGTGGGGGGAAAGTGAAAAGGAAGTCTCAAGTTTGACGTAGGAGTTCCTGTCTATATCTAACTCAGCAAATTGTTTTTCTTTCAATAAGAGGCTGGCAGATTTTCCACACACACTCAGCATGGGAGTACCAACTCCCAGTCCAAGCATAAGAGGTTAAGAGGGGAAGGTGAGAGTCTCAGCCTCAAAAACTCCCACCTCAGTGCTAACCTTGACCTCAGGGCAGAGAAGGACCAGCAGGAACCAACCACCAAGGCCCAGTAAGGCCTTCTGAAGGAAGATGAAGTAGCAACAGACAGCATGGCATACGGGGAGGTGTGTGTTAGTCATTAGTCCCAGAAACCAGCTGTCTTAACACTTGGTTTTCTGAACCAGAATGAATCACCTACAATTCAGCACTGGCCTGGAAAGGAATTTAAAGCATTAAATAAGGAATTAATAGTTTTTCTAATTATAAAGATCTCCAGAGGAGGAATGGGAGCATCAAGCCATTGTTAATGTGCAAGTGAACCACTACATTTAACTTGCTCAACAGAACTGCAAAGAGGAAAGCAGAGTCAAAAAGAAAAATGTCTTTTAGCTGCAGATGATCAAGCATGCCAGAGAGCACGCACTTGTTCCATTTGTACTTTTGAAAGTTGTCAGAAACTGTATTCTAGAAAACAGGCTGGAAAAATTACTCCAGTGACCCTGGAGTAAATTATTATTCATTAAAGACTTAACGTTACAGTAACTATAAATGACAATTCTTCTAACACTAAAGCGTGGCCATAATTCTACAAAGAGTAAAATTTTCAACTTTATTTTTAAAACTACCCTCCCTCTGTGCCTCCAAGTATGGCACAGCTTATTCTAATTAGATGATGGCAATTAAGTTCACAGAATTTCTTGCATATTTTCTTCCTACATCTTCAAATAAAAAAAAAATCTGCTACTCAAAGTGAAAAGTGTAAGTGTATTTCAGAATATCTCAATAAGAATTGCCCATTTTTGCTCTTAATCTTGATGGTTATTGCTTTACTTTAGCTACCCACTGTAACTCACGTATCTATTAACTCTTATGTAGAACTTTGAAAACATTTACCTGTAATTATTGTGGAAGAAGTGCACTCTAAAGCATCGTGTCTGAACACCTGAAACATCATGCTCAAGAAAATATGAGCCACAAAAAAATTTCTTTCTTCCCTTACAGTGATGCTAATTCCTACCTATTTACGATAAGTCTTGCATCGTTGAGACACGTTAGTCTATTCTTCATGGAACTTTTGCTCGCTCAGTGTATTTTAGCGAACTTCAACGAAACCACTGCATTAAATGGGCTGGAGCTTATTAATAACTGAAGAACCGACATGTTTGTACATAACCTTCTTGACCCCATAAATCAAGGTAACTACAAAGTCAACATGAAAGTTCTCCTTAAAAGACTAGGTGGGTAGGAAAGCTCCATAGTACTGCCAAGTCATTTCTTCTAGCCAATATCTGAAGCAGCACCAACCCATTCTGAAAACCAGAAGTTGCAAGGAGAAGGAGCAAGGTGGGGGGGGGGAAGCAAAACAAAAGGCGTTCAGAGGACCCCAGAAAAAAAACTTCCCTCTCCTTTAAAAAGGCCACTAGAAACAGGAAAAATACTGCAGAGAGAACTAAAAAGGTCAGTCCCTTCCTATCAGCCTGAGCCGATGCACCTTCTGTAACGGCCCTCTCCATTGCTTGTGACTCCTGTGGTGACCTCTGTCTTCTCTTAAGTACTGCGACTGCTTCAAGTAATTTCCATGGTAACCACACACAGTTCCTAACTTTAATACCCCAAACAAATTCTTATCTGAACGATTGAATTAAAATACATAATTTAGCTCCTTACGCAGATATAATTCACCAGAAGCTAAAATGAACAAAGATATTCAAGTCCAGTTATGCCTGAAAAAGAAAAGAACATAATTTTCCAGTTCTACAGCTGCTTTCAGAATTCTGCCTGAAGGATTGCACTTGGCAGTTACTCAGCTGCAAAATATTACTTCTATTCCATAGATTTTGAATACGAACTATTAAATCTATGAGATCAATAGTAATTCCTCCCACCTGCACTTAAGAAATTGATATAATTACCATAACATTTTCATACTGAAACATGTCCTTTTTAGGTAATAGCGAAGAGAACAAATATATTGAACTTTTTCAATTGCATCATGACAATTGCATACAATGTAAGCCATGAAGCTACACAATAAGGATTAGATTATGAATTTCACCAAAATGGCAATTTTAAACTATGTACCTCTGAGCTTACTCGAAAATAAAATGAGGTAACAGATGTTCTTCAATGCCTAGATACCTTCTTTGCCCCCTTTTTTTTTTTTAAATGTAACCACTAAATAGATTTGGTGGTTTGTTTCTGAACATCTCAAAGACCAGTCATCCACAATACAAAATGAGAAAAAGTGTCAAGTAAGTTCTGAGTAAATACTCAAAGAAGATATATTTTAAAATCAGTTAATCTTTAGCAATTTTTATAAATTATCCACTAGTGAAGTGCTCCAAATGCTGAAGAGGCTAGTCAGGAACCGTACTTCCTCTCACTCTCCCCATCTCCCATAAAAAAATGTTTAATTGCCATCATCCCAAAACACATGGAACAATGCCCACACTTTGGGACATTTTTAACTGAGGTCCAGTAGTTGCCAAAGCTAATAGAGGGAACAGGCCAACCTGGGCAGACTTTCAGTTTGTATTTCGTACATTGCTTTAAGCAATTTTCCTTAGCCGATGATTTGGAGGATTCTTTAACAATATTTTTACCAAAGAAATGTACACTAAATAAGCTTATAGTACAGAATAAAATGGTTCAGTCGACTCCCTGGTTGCTAAAGGCCTTTTTTGATTATTTTAGATACAAACTAATATTGTGTTGGAAATGCATCTTTTGAGAATTCTATCTTAAAAATTTTTATTTAATTCAACAAGCCCAAACATTTTATTTAAAAAGCATGTGATAATTCAGCAGACTTCTCATAAAAAAAAACCCCACAAAAACCAATTCTCTCCAAAATACAAGTATCTCATTGCAGTCACCTTATTTCTGATAACAAATACAAAACAACCCCAATATAGAAACAAATATCAGTAAAAGGTAGACTGTCCACAACCCCTTGAGTAAGAAGTCTAAACGCGTCAGCATTTAGAAGATGAATTCGAGAGTCCCATCTTCTCCCCAGTTTACCAAATACAAACCTAAGCGCTCTTCTGTCAAAGCCCTCATGTTTTCTCTTTCACACTTGCCTTGTCTAGTGTAGATGTTTGATGTACAGAAATCCTAGGAGGTTATCTGAGCAGACATCCCATCACCTCTATCTCCTATCAACCTCCTCTCTACTTCATTTGCACCACTTCTTCCACCTCAAAAGTAAGTGATGCATATCTAATTAAACTCAGAGCACTGTTTCTGAAAGTGCCTTCCAATAGGACCTTTCCCCCCCCCCCCAGTATCAATCAAATACTCATTTCCCATGCATAGGTCTTATCTGTACCCTGCCTTTGTACTAACGTTCCTCCAAAGAAGTATTAATCTCTTCCAACACATGCGTATCTCCAGTTCATAACATGAACACACAGAGGAAACACTTCTCAAAGGGAAGAGGAGTTATTCACATCATTTAGCTGCAGGCATTCAACTTGGGGAGCTACACTGTGGGAGCTACCCGAGGTTCCCCAGCACTATCAGAGAATACAAGAAGGGTCCTCTAAAAGGCATTCAAAACACCACATTTAGGTTCAGGCTCTCTGTCAAGTCCTGGAAGAGGTTCTCTGTTCTCTATTAAATATATGTGCAATGTAGCAAGATAAGCCTCCTCTGGCAATCTGTGTTCCCTTACATTGGCCTCTAGAATTAGGTTGCTGTGAAGCCAGCCAACCTTTATCCTTGTCAGACTATTTCTGTGAAGCGTTACACGGTTCCGTGGTATCCAAATTTGACAGCAGTGGTCTCCAAACAATTCTTAAGTACTAGAAAAGTAAATACCTAGGAGTATATTTTTCTGTAGAGCATCTCACACATCACATGAAAACTAAGATGAGCATCTGCACTTCTCCAGCATTCACACCAATAAGAAACAGATACACAAGGAAAGCTGGCTTAAGAACAGACTCCTACATTTTTCATTGAAGTTGTAGTAACAGAAGAATTCTTAATAATTAACCAGTTATGAAAACCATAAAGGAACCAATTTTTGTGAAAGAATGAACTATTGGTATGTGTTTTGCCATACTATTGCTCTGCAAACCAAACCATGCAAGTTAGAGTTGAGAAACACTTATAAATAAAATTTCTAGGAGATGATAATTTTCAAGCTACTTTGCCGTGCCCATCAGCAGGACAGAAAGATGCGTCTTTTGAATGATCAAGGCAGTTTGGCTTTGATTTTCTTTGCATTCATATAGGCAATAGGAAAAGAAGAATTTTGGTGGCTGTAGATACTTTTCCTGCTAGCTTGAGTGGGTATCGTTAATACAAACCCCACAAGCTCAACTTGCATATGGCACTGGGAAACTTTCAAGGATCTCTCATTCCCTACATAATAAGAACATCAGTCAGTTGTGGAAACACAGTATTCTAAATATGCTGCTGTAGTATATTCATTTCCAGACATCTGTGGGGAAGCCCAGGTAGGTGCTAGATGCAACGGTGCCACACGCCCACATGCCAGAGAACGGTAAAGAGATTTCTTCCCACAAATCAGGTGATGCACAGATGATGCAGATTAGGCACAGGTAACTACAGACCTTCCATAACACAAAGGATAAAAAGGGCTTAAGAAGCCTGAAAAAATAAATTTTCTAACAGTGAACAGCTCTTCTGTGTAAATTACATGAGAGTACCGTGAACTCCTGTTTCTTGACTGCAATTCAATATTTGTGAACATGTCTGACTACTGTTGATGATACGAGGAACATTCTCTTATTACTAATCTGCAGTATGTCACGCAGCAAGAGGATAAAATACATTTATAGTTTCTAGTTTCACCCAAGAGTGAATTATTTCAATTTCATTCATTTTCACTCCAAAGAAATAATATAGATTTGCCGTATTGAAACAATTTGTTTCCCTTTCATTTATACATTTATCTATGAAGGCAAGATGAAATACGACACAGGAAGTCATCTCTTTTTACAGCTGTTATATGTGCTTTATAATTTACTACAAACTGGAATCATCAGCAATAACGTCTTCCAGCCCTTCAGCCTATTTTGATCTACGGAAGTTTTAAAATCAGTTTTCATCTAAATATATATTAAATCCCTCCCTTAAAAAAAGGGCATGAACTACAGTCTGGAGAGTGTCTATGCATACACATACGTGCAGTGTTCCACCCATCCTCAGCTTTCTACCTATTAAATCAGCCAAGAATGTTCTCATAAAGACACACCAAAAATAACCCTCATCCTCCAAATAAAACATTAACATCACCAGTTAAATTGAGAAAAAAAGAAAAGTTGTCTTACATCAATGAAAGTCTTCATAAATACTCATTTTACACAGAAAATTGTCCTGCTACTGATACTGTAATAAAAAAATAATAATTTTTAAAAGCCAATCTCAGTAGTTCTTACAAGTGAATTTTATCAGACAACAAATTTATTAATATTCACCGAAGAACATAACTGCTGTATGGAAACACCCTAAGGCACAATTAAAATTGACTGTATGCCTTAATACTACGTACTCATAATTTACTCCTAATTTTTTCAAATGTCCAAATATGTGACATTTAAACCCTTAAATTTTGGACTCTAAAAAGCTTGTTACAGAAACAGTAATGCATTACTTTCTTCTGAATTAAATGCTCTTTTAAATGAAGCTATTTTTAAACTCCGTTATCCAAATTTTGATGGCATAAAAAGAGCGAGGGCACCTGATCAGTTAATGTGGAAATGAGCATGTAACATCACATCACATGGAAATTTAGTATAAATTCCCCACACACAAATCCTACACATTTGAAAAATCCCGTGTCTTAGAAAAAACTTCAGTTCTTCAAATTCGTAAGGGCTTTTCAGGACTTTTCCAATCCAACTTAATTGTAACCACTTAAAAATAAATCTGCAAAACAACCAACTTTCCCCCCTCAACTCTATGTAGGAGGACCTGAAAGAAAATAATTATTTTAACTTCAGAATGTTTCACTCATTTTAAAAGACTATAATTCTAGTCATTAACTAAAAAAATTTAAAAATTAAAAAGTAAAAATCCTGCATGTCCATCTTCCCCCCAAAAATAGATACTGCGTAACTTGGGAAAATTCCCGGATAAGCTGAGAGATTTTGGGGAAAAAAAAAAAAACAAATCAAAAAACCCCAAACAACAACAAAACAAATACAAAAACAAAACCCAAAAAAACCCAAACACCCCCCCAAACAACAAACCCCAACATAAACCCAAAAAACCCACAATTTTAGCTTCTAAAGTATAACAGAGAATTAATCTTTGTAAACAGTGCACCAACTTCAACCCAAAGAAATACCGCCATATCCTACTTTTTCAAGCTCTAACACACAAATTGAACAAAAATGCAAGTCTCATGCGAGTGATATGGTCCAAGAATCACAAAAGCCAAAGAAGTTTTCTTCATTGCTGTTTGGTTTTTGGTTTTGGTTTTTTTTCTCTCATTACTTGGTGTACCCCTGTCTTTAGCGCTCGCGTGCAATTCTGGCCTCCACACTTCAAGGAGAGCATAGCAGAGTCACAAGAAGGCACAGAGAAGATCACCTCAAATGATCACCTGATGTGGTTAGCGGTGTCCCTGCTCACTGTAGGGGGTTGGACTAGTGACCTCTAGGGGTCCCTTCCAACCCAAAACATTCTGTGATTCTATGATTCAAATCATAAAAGCAACAGAGCAGATTGCAGCCAAAGAGGGAATGGCTGAGGGGGCGATCCTTGACGTTCATAAAATTATAGGAAGAGTGGAAAAGGTGAATGCAGTGTTGCTATTCACCAAATCCTACAATACTGGAACTAGGAGACACCGAAACTAGTAGAAGAATTGTCTAAACAGATAAAACTACTTTCTTTATGCAGTGGCTACTGAGCTTTTGGAATTTGCTGCCACTAGACGCTGTGAAAGCAGTTGGTAAGAGCCCAGTCAGAGGAGGACCTTAGAGAAAGGGATGGACAACGAACCTATGAACGTGTCCTAACGGGACTGGGATGAGTATAAGGAGAACGGAACAGAGGATGGCCGGGCTCACGGGCTCTCCCTCTCAGGGTGAGAGATAGGACGCAGGGCAAGGTGCCCGTTGGTCTGACTCACCCACTTACCAGGGCACTTAGTTGTTAATGAGAATGCAGCTTGATTAGCCAACTTTGCAATCTGCCATTAAAAGAGACAGGATAATTGAATTGAACAGAATACAAATTTAGAAATCAATATTTAATACACCTTCCATCACTGCTGTTATTCCCCAATGCAAACAACAAAGAAAATGGTATGAAGAAAAGTAATGAAGCCACTACTTTACTGATCACTAATGATATTACCTACAGTGTCTAAAATTTCCAAGATCTTTATTACATGTCCAGCGAAGTATGGACATATTTGTCCCAATCTTACAAATTAAGAACAAGCGTGAAAGTATAAAGCTGTAAAAACTGCTTTGTGGTAAAAATCAAAACCCAAACGCAGAATCTGGGGTTTTACAAAGATCATTCTTTCCCTCTTTTAGAAGACATTACAAATAATAAAATAACTGCTTCCAGTAGCAGCCTGAAAATGATGAATCACAGGTGATTTTCCTGTAATTATCCCTACTGTAAAAAACCCACTATCTTTTATAACATTTTTCACTTGCACTGATTTTTTTTTCCCCCGAACAGGTTGTATTTTCTCTGTGCAATCTCTCTCTTTCATTTCTTTCTTTTCTTCGCTCACTCATTTCTGCAGTTGAAGATGTTTATGCATGTTTTCACGTCTTGTCTCCTACAAATTTGATTCTAATTTGCACCTAATTTGTTCATTTTTATTTATTGGTCTTTTCAGCTTGATTTTTCATTTTCAGCTCTTTGTGTTCCATCTTCTTCCATATTAGGGGGTGAATATTCCTTTTGTGAAACAGAAAACTACTAAAAAGCTGCATGAAACGGAACCATCAGCCTACACCTCCCAACTGAAACTGAGATGAGAAAGAGCCAGTACAGTCCAAGCTCAAAAAGCTTAATTTCAACACCGGTTCTACAAGCTTCTTTTAAGGAGAAAAAGGACACTGAATAAAGCCATTTACTTTATGGCTTTCCCATACCTACACTGACTTATACCTTTAAAAAGTGCTGAACAGAAGATAACCTGAGGTTTGTGGACAAACAATCAAGTTTAACCACAGACAAATTTGCTTTGCTATAAAATTTTTAACGTCATCCAAATTATTCTACAACTGAGATTGGCCTAGTGTTGGTTGACAGATGGCTTTATAAATGTAGAAACTGAAAAGTGAATCTACCGAAGTGTATTATTTGGTTTCATGTATACAATTTGAATATTCATCATGTGCAATTGTAAGTGTGGTACAGTGTTTCAGATACACATCAACAAACCATGCCCACGATCTGCTGAGAAATGGGGGAAATGAGAAATGCTTTATACAGTGGCATCAAACAACTTCAACAGATGGCCACCACAGATCAACAAACTAAAATAAACCAAAATTCTTACAAATTTGGCAAAATGAGATTTCCCTTTGTAAAAGCTCATCTTTGTAAATATATATGGCAAGTTTTCACAGTTAATTTTGGCTCTTGGAGCGTACCAGAAATCACAGAAGAGGATTTAAAGAAAAAGAATGTTGAAGATAGCTTTTAAACACAGATCTGTCTTATGCAACATTAACTTTAAAATACAACTTGCTGTAGAATTATTATGAAAAATTTGATAATTTAGTGTTTAGGTATATAACTTCTGTGTCTATGTATCACTGTAAAGCTGAATAGCTACTGATAATTTTCACGTACATCAGATCTCTTATGAGGTAAAACAGCTTGAAAGTAGTCCTAGAAACAACTTACAGTTTAAGAAACTCACAACAAATACATCAAAATTCGTAATACATAGAAATTCTAACTATACTACAAAAAAAAAAAGATTACATCAAACACAAAAATAGATAATCTAGATCTCTTAAAAAATTAATTATTTCTTCTAAACTGCAAACCAAAAAATAAGAAAAAATATACTATTTTTTTTTATAATTCATATCCAACAAACTGGATTGGCGGGTGCTTTCTCACATTTCTCAGGTATTTTTATACAAGCCATATTGACCCCTCTACACACACTTTTTCAGACAAATACTCATTTTCAGACGATGAGCTGTCTGGCAGGTTGTCATCGACAGCTTAAATGCACGCTAGTTTTTTTGCTTTTCCTCAAAGCTGAGTTGGACTCTTTAGGTTAGGATAACTGAAATTGCTATGGCAGAGACAAAGACGGAATCTGAGAAGAAAAAAGCTGCCTTGATGAAGTTCTTGATGAAAAATGTTATTGATTGCGCCTGTAGAGAAATGAGCTTTTGTGTCACTAGGACCACATTTGGAGCTGAAATTAGAAGGGGCAAGCTTAAGATCAAAAGCATACATAACCTGAAATGAAGAAAAGGATCTTTTAAATCAATAAACACTCCGTCCCAGACAAGGCAATAGCTTTCTTGATCTTGTGTAGATGATCTACATGGTTTGAAAAATTTGAGACTATCACCTTATCTTAGGAAAAGAAAAAAATGCCAGATTGAGCACCTACTGGAAAAAAAGATGTTTAAACACTGAAAGAGAGAAGATAATCAAGCAGCACCCAGCCACTAAAATGGAGACTTCAGGAAATGATTTTCTTGTATTCCACAAAGTTAAAAAGCAAGGTATTGGAAACATGCCAACAAAGATACCTCAATATGATCACCACCTACTAGAAAGAGTAATTAGCTCTTCTCCCCACCCCAACCCCCCGCAAAAAAAAAAACACCAAACAAAACCAAAAAAGAAAACTGCATGCCTGCAGTGAAAATTGATTTGTGAAAATAACGTCAGTGAAAACCCTCAAAGGTCTGTAGTGACATTTCAAAATTGCTTTCTTTTAATATGTTTCTGCAATACAAACCAAGGTAATTTTTACCTATCTCTGGACATTACATTATCACCGTATTACATACAGTATTAGTATTAGGAAAAGATTTTAAGATTTCAGTTATCCAGAAATGAAGAAAAGCTAATTTGTATTGTGCAGCAAGTTGTTTTTTTTTCCCTAAACTCTGAAACATCAGCATATCTGCACAGTTAGAAATAAAATATTTACACAACAGTCAACACTTCCCAAAGCACAGTACAAATAAAGTAACTAATCAACATGTTGCCTGTGCAACCATTTGTATTTCTCAAGTGCAATAACTAAGGTAAAGATGGTTTCAGTTGCCCAAGTTTAATCATTCGATTTGCAAGAAGTCCTTTTATAAGGACATTAATGACTTAGTGATGAAATATTTTTCAAATGCTTTTCAGACTGACTGAAGGCATTACCAGAGCTCCTGCCAGCAATTCCCAGGCTATATATTAGGCCAGTGATGTAGCAGAGTTGCATTTTAAGTTAAAAGAATGTTCAAAAGCCTCTTTCCGATGTCTATGTGCTTTTTCTAAACACCACTGTTCTCCACTGGGGGAGAAAGCAGAATTATTTGCTTAAAAAAGCTAGTGAAAAATTAGATCTGCAGACACTACTTTCTTCTCAGTTTATTTCAAGTACCTGGGACAGTGCTTCAACTACATTTTCCTCAAGAGTTAACTCCTCACTTTATTCAACATCTTCTTACAACTGAACCGTATTTGGAACGTCTTTTGTCATATTATTACCACTAAGTTTCCACCGAGCACAGGGAAACTGCAAAATGGGTATCTACTACAGGTAAGGATGTCCAAGACCTACTGGTAAGGCTGGAAGTAAAACATTGCTGCCTAATCCGTAACTAATTTCAGAGATTGACTCTCCTAAGTGGAAATAAAAATAAAATGACGGCACCGTTACCAGTATCTGATGCTGCCTGATGAAGAGAATTAAAGAAAAAAAAAAAAATGTTGTCTAGTCTATACTTGAAAATCACATCTCTTCGCATGTTACTACCTGGAAAATAATTGTGCACAACTACCAACATTTCTTAGTCTAGAACTGTGTTAGTACTGGAACATCGACTCTTTATAGGTTTTGCTTTTGTCAGTGCTCAGGAGACAGGGTCTACAATTTCATTTGTCTGCACTCAGGCAGAGGATTACAAATAGTGTAATCATTACAAGCAAAAACTGTTGAAGCACTGAACAAAAAACCACCCAATATCATCGATGCTTAATAAAAGGCAAGAAAATCTCTCTGCACTGGTAAATAAATTTAATACGCGACTACACCTAAAGTAAAAATAATTCCACACCATGCTTTCTATAGCAGCCAAGTATTTTAAGGGAAACATGAAGCATTTAGACATATTATACCACTACTAATTCAACCTACTAGTATTAGAAAACATCAACATTTTTCAATTTAAAACAAATTAAAAAACAGGAAATAGAATATGCTTAAATAATTTCCCACATTTATAGCGTTATTCTACAGGCATCTATCAGTTCTTTTAATAGAAACATGCTTTAGGACCAAAAAATTATGCAGCAATAATTAATTAATATTTCCCTTTGATTTGAGTCATATAATATCTCAAGAAGAGATAAGACAATGAAATAGTAGCAAATGCAGATAAAAACTGTCCCCTTTCCCCTTTCACTATCGTTTTCAAATTCTGGTATTACTAAAAAAATAGCATTACTTTTCAAACTATTAATTAGTCTGGTTAGGCAAATACTCCCCCAGTTAAAACTCAGCATCATCCAATGTCAGATGAAACACAGAAAATGAATGGAGAGTTTCCTTCTGATTTAATGTATTATCTCTCTACTTGCTCTCTCTATAGAAAAAATAGCAAACCAGTATGATTCCATAAATCTGGGAAGTTTAGTACGCAAGCATAGGAATAACAATTTCATTAAAGGAGTTTAAACAGAAAGACATGAAGTCTTTTAAACCTTTATTAGAGTGACACCTTGTGGCCATATTTGACTTGAGACCTCTCGAAATTTTTCAGTTTCTTGTAATTGCTTCATAATTTGTGGTCTAGGACAATGTAAAAAGATAAAGCCACAAAACAAAAACATAAGGATGAAAAAAGTGATAAGGATAAAACAAAAACCATCATTGCCTGTTCAAAGATGTTCAGCAGTATTAACATTCACTTAATGTATTTGCACTTTTTTATCTCAGAAAAAGAGCTATGGCTTAGAATCACAACTCTGCTATCTCGATTTGAAAATCTGCCTTTTTTCTTTTTTTTTTTTTTTTTTTAAATGAACTCCTGTTGCCTACCCATATTAAAACTGATATCCACAACGGTTATGAAAAATACCCTACAGGCAGATCTTTTATGATTTTTATCACTGATTTCTTGAAACACAACACAGATCCATATTGTCAGGACTACGGACTGAGTAAGTGCTATATAAGAAAGAGTTAACTTTTTAATATAATCAAGAAGATGGTCATTTTTTCAGGTTAATGATGGGATAAACAGTTGGCTTAATTAACAGGTGCAGACTGAAAATATTTGGAAACAGGAAAGAAGAATATTCACTTAAAATCAGTAACAAACCATGCAAGGATAACAAACACACAAGCATTCTCTTCTACATTGCCGAACTATTAAAAGAGGAAGCTAGAATAACTGTGAACCTGACACTTGTTCCTAATTCTGACAGGAATCTGCTTACATGACTTTTCTGTCTCCCGTCTTCCCTCTAAAGAAAGTCTTCAGCTCTACATGAAAATTGCCACGTAACAATGAAACTAGTAGCAAAAGAAATTTAAAAAAAAAAAAAAAAAAAAAGGTACCATATTAAAAAAGAAAAAAATTAACTTCTAATCCCGCTCTCTTATTTGCTTTTCCTGCATAGTATGTGGCTGCTCAATTTTTAAAGGTGGTGGAATAATCGTCTTCTAGAAGTATTTAAAGCAAAAATTAGAAATCTTTCTAAAATACAATTATGTCAATAAAAAGCCCAGGCATTATACCTAGAATTTTCTCTTACTAAAAAAACCCCTCAAAATACAGCAACACTCTCTCACCTGTTATACTAAACTTCAATGCCTAAGAAATAATTTGCCTTGTACAAATTAGCTGGTATATCTAAATTAGGGATTACATCCCACAAATCACAAATAAAACATCTTCTGTGGGCGAGAAAGCATAAACAATCTTCTCATCTTTTCATTATAGAATTTCAGAGTCTTTGGTTACTGCCCTTCCATTTTCCATCTATTAACCCAGACAAAGGTTATGGCTGGCAAAAGTTATTCTGAACCTATTAAAACATAGACTGGAGAATACAAGTAAGTAACAGGAAGAAGAAAAAGAGTGTAAATAACCTTACGTCACTTACTTGATTCTGCCTGATCAAGCAGGATGGTTTGGTACATGCTTTGCCAAGTACAAATCATCTTTCATGGGAAGTATAATAATGCCCCTAACTCTAACACTATTGTGCATGTTTCACAATGCTCAAAAAAAAATAAAAAAAAAACAAATTAAAGTAATGATAGGGATTATGACACACATAATACAATAAATTACTTGTTAAGGAGACTGAACTGGTCTTAATTTGTTGTGGTATAAATTACTTACTTTATTTAACAGCTAACTGTCAGAAGGTTGCATTTTTTTTCTTCCAGCTACTGTGCAAGATGCATTGGTTGTAGATTTGAAAAATGATAGATTCACTTAAAAGAAAAGTGTAAGGTTTTCAAAAAACAAACAAAAAACCAGCCTGCACACATGCAAATAGAAGATATACTCTATCAATTTTTATGCCCATGGAAATGTTTGAATAGCTTCTTAAAACTTGACAGCTCTCACCTTGCATAACTAATATTGATGTGAAAGGTAACTCAAAAAGGCAACTAACCTTGCCTAATGTTACAGGGCTCATATTCTTTTTATAACCTATGGTTGAACAATTGCTCTATGTATCAGACACAAACAAGCTGTCCTTCAACAACGTGCACAGAATCTGGCATGTTCTACTCCCTTGCTTTGAAAAAAGGTGCGTAAATAAAAACCACAGCCAATAACCCTAGCTTTCAATTCTCCATGACTACTCAAGTAGTCGTTCTATACAGTGATGCCATAAAGCACTTTGAGCTAAAATCAACTTTTTAAAGGTTAATAATAATAATAATGATAGACCACCTATCTCAAATCTGTACTGGTAAGAAATTGCACTGTGAAAAGACACTTAGTCCAGCATCTTCCACTGACAATGCATACAAACCTTGAAAAAAATTGCTGCATCCTTCTCTAAGTGGTTGCTTGCAAAGAGATTATTATCCACATTACTAAGACAAAAGGGGAATAAATGTTAAAACTAATGACAAGAAGACAGAGCAAGTCATGACACTTGCAACGCACTCCTCAGTACTTCTGTCCCTGAACAGGAAAACTTTGGCACTGGGACAGCAGAAGCAGTGTTGAGCAATATGAAAACAGAACTAGTTTTGGATGTAAAGAATGTACTGATTAACCTAGTGCTAATAAATGTGAGTGATTTGCTCAGTTGCATTACAGTCTTCCTTTAAAAGTAGGGCATTTATATCTTCAAATGAAATAAATGGTGGTTTTTTCACTATCTGTTGATAACCAGATAACAATTTATTTCCAAACAGAGCACAGAAAACACTTAAAACATATCTGCTTGCATAACTTATCTGTAAAAACAGAGTATCAAATATTAAAAGAATACATTCTGACATCATCTCATATTAGTTCATATTTTAAATCTGTGCTCACAATACTGGAGATCATCTCTTTTTCTAGATGACAAAAAATTGCTGTGTATTTTAGGATTTTTTGATTTGTGGATGTTAGTATCCTTGAGATAACTAGTTTAACTCCTTTAAGTAAATAAAACTATTTTAAATACATAATCACAAAAACCTGACATTAGATAGAAAAAAAAGAAAATCTAGTCCTCCATGATCACTTTCTCTATACAGAATATTAATTAAAAGCCAGATAAATAAGAGTCTCAAAGACTAACATGTATGTGTATATATCCTCCCCCATTCAAAGCCTCTCTTCTGGAGGTCAGCTGGTCCAAACCCCTGATTAAAGCAGAGCCAACCTTCAAGTTGGACCTGTTTCTATTAATACAAATAAATAAATACAAAGTTCCTAAAGTGGAACTCCTCAAAAAACTGTCAGCAATTTTAGGTTTCTAAATGCATTTAAAATAGCCTTTTCTTCTTCTCTACAGGAAAAAAAAATACAAAAAAACAGTAAATTAGTCACAGCACTTTTACTTTTGACTAGCAAATAAACTCTTAATATAATGTAGGCTTCAATTCACTGATGCAAAGAGAGATTACAGAACAGCCTTATCTAAACTACCCTGAATTATCATGTTGACTCACAACTGAGAACTCCTATTGCCTTAAGGTTACTGCTCCTTAACAATAAGTACTCATAAACTTATGCTGCTACATGACTTTCTCTTTAGCTGTTTCACTTGCTCTTCAAAGTAGCTGCACCTCCAGGGAATTCCCCACCACTTTGTGGGTATGCTAATGAGGAACACAGATTTATAGAAAATAACAGGTTTACTAGGGATCGTGAAGCAGAACAGGAAAAATGAGAGGCAATGTGATAAGGAAATCTGTGCTGTAGTTACCTGGACAACTGTATATTTCAAGTATCTGCTAAAATTAAACTGCGAAGGGGAGGTTTCCAGGTGTGCTTATGCACACACTTAAGTAGATAATATATAGCTATGCATGCAAAAACACCACATGAAATGAACTCCCTCCTGATAATCTGCTCCTCCAATAGAGGGCAAGACACTTTCAGAGGATTAAGGGATCATCAGAGAAGTAGAATACACAAGAGGTCCTTTTGTGCCAAAAAATGAGTACGACCTAACGATGATAACATCTTTGGAATCTACAGACTGTGGCTTCTATACTAATGAGCTCGATTCAGTTTTTAGATAAGACAGCTTCAATGTGATCATAAGCTTCTTCCAGAATTCCCAGCACCTTCAGTAAAAAGACATCACGTTAATAATGATTAAACCCATTTAGCAGCTTTCGTTTACACAAAGCATTGCTCAAACCTCCTTAGAACACTCTTCCAATGCAACAGCAGAAAATATATAAAATATATAAAAATACATTTCCGAGGTTTACAGCAAGTATCTAAACACATTTTAAACATTCTGGCAGTCAAGGAATGATGTTTACTATTAAGTGAGGAAAGGTGAGTACAACCTAAAAAAAAAAAAAAAGAAAAAAAAAGAAAATAGAAAACAAAAGGGAGGGAGGGACATACATAGTTAGAGACAGAAGCACCAGCGTTTTCAAAACAGGAAGCCTGCGATTTGTCATCTGTATTTATATTAAAAAATCATCCACCAAGACCATTTTTTTTTTTTAAAACGGCTGATGAAAGTTGTGTACATCACACATTATCAGAAATATCTAATGCAGTAGCAAAATCCAGCAACTTACTCTGGTGTCGACACTATTTAATGACAGCCATGCAACATTACATTGATGAACTAACCTGCAGACACGGGCAGGAAAATACAGGTTCTGCCAGGACCGACAGAGGTACTTAGAGTGATCAATAACCCGAATCCAGTCTAATTCATCCATGGACACCTCAATGTAGTAGGAATAAGACCTATGGAGTGTCAAAACCCACTTGTTAGAATACAAGCAGCCACACCTTAGGTATTAAGTTTTACACTTCCTTCTGGATTTTCAGCTGTGCTGAGAAGGCAGCTATTTGTTCCTACCCACAGCCCTGTATCTCGGGTATCTAAGAGATTGCTACTTTCAAACTAGCTTTGAAAATAAATTCACATGCAGTTAATGTTAAGACATGTTTTCAGAACGACTTAAAACATCCTAACACTCACAATCTGCAGTAATTAGACGAGACCATTGCCCCTCAAAAAATGCGATGGAGACTTTCAACTCGGTCATAACCATAACCATTTGTATTCCTTCTGCGTGGAATAAATCTAAACCAGCAGTGACGAAGTTATTACTTCTATTGCTATATCAATACAGAAAAATAAAAAAAAAAAATTTAGCAGATCAAAAATGCAAATTCAAACCCTTCACGTGAACAAATTTACTTTATGATCGTTTTCTCACTGATGTTGTTCTTAACTTCTGCCCCTTTCAGTTGTTTATGATACATTGATAAGCCTGTCACCAATTACTTACACACCCCAAAATTATCTCATCAAAAATAAAAAGTAAAATCTGTGTCTTCTCTTGCTTATCCATGATATTTAGCTTATAGTTTGCTGTTAGGAGAAAGCAAACCCAAGCTAAAACTTAAAAGGCCTAGCTATTTCCATATTATACCTGCAGCAGTGATGCTTAGAATGAAGTAGAAACTCCACTTGTGGACCAGCAAATCGTGAAATATATGTTTCAGAATATTTCCTTTCTCTTAATGTACTAGTCTGCAACATCCACAGGCATTTCAACAGCACCATGTTAGCACTTATCCTCCTTTCACACTGATTTCTACAAGAAGAGTTGCTCTTCCAGAGTTCTACATAGACATTTTTTGTTAAATATTAATGCCTTTGTCAGTATTTCCAATTTTTTGCCAAGGACTTAGAGGGGTAGATGTCTAAAGTGGTATTGTTTAAAAATTCTTAAGATGTTAGATAACACTGTTAATACCAACTTACACACTTCGAAAGGTAATGCAGAGTCTTTAAGATGTCAATTGCATAATCAGCTTTCACATTCACACCAACCAGAAGTGTAATATTCACAACCCATATATAAATACACTCTGGTTTAGCAACGTTATTGTTACTAGCTCATGCATATTTGACCAAACTAGGCCCCAGCATTTTAGAGTTTGAACAGTTTGGCTCCAAAAGTTACTCACTGTCTGTCCTCTGTATGGTGAGAATTTAGGGTTCTCACATCATCATCTCTAGACTAATGTAAATGTGTAACCAATATACAACATGCTATTTTGGGTTTGGTTTCTGAAGGCACCAAGCAAAGAAAAATGATCTCAAGAAAACAATTCCATTATCATATACAACACTATGCCTTTTCTTTTTCTTACAGCACCTCTTTTGCAGAGGTAATTTGGACAGCTAGTCTCCTTAGCACTTTTATATCCAAGATTCATCTGTTAATAACACTTCTAAACTAGAGGTGCAAAACACACCTGTTAGTTTATCTTTGGTTCTGTTAAGAATGTACATGATCCATATAAAGATATCCAATAGACCAGAGCTTCACAGAGACAGTTAAAATGAATGAGTAGTTTAAAAAGGTGTTCAACAAGAAGCCAGCATCTCTTTCGGTGATATCATTCACGTATGCCGCAGTTAAATAGCTGGCAATTCTTAGACTAAAAGAGTTGGAAAGGATCTCTAAAAAAAGGGAGGACAATCTTAGAGCAAGTTCCTTAAGGTCTTGGCTGGTAAAGTTCTGCATACCTCCACAGTCTGATATCCATAACCTCTCTGGGCAAATTCTTTCAAAGTTCAACTACCCCCTTATGAATTCTTTTCCTAATATCTAATAGGAATTTATCTTGTTGCTTGTGTCCACTGCTCTTTGCCCTCTCAGCACACATCTTCCACTAAATAGGTGAAGACAGCAGTAAGTTCCCCCTTCTAAACCTTCTCCTCTTAAAAGAGCAAGTTCTCTCAGCAACTCCTTGTACTTTGTGTGCTCAAGCCCTCACCATCTTGGTGTCCTGCTGAACTCACTCCAGTACGTCGGTATCTTATACTGAGGAACCCACAACTGGACAAAGTACTCAAAATGCTTCCATTTATCTTAGACAGTTGAGCTACCGGGGGAAAAAAAGTGACAATGCAGGAACTCTACTTGGTAAGAAGCAAAAGAAAGTCCAACAGCAAGCTTTCCACAGAAAAACAAAAGTCGGGATGCCACAGAAGCTAGATCCTAAACCACTGCACCCTCACTATTTTATGAAGACAAAAAAACCCTCTAGAGTAGAGGTCCATCTTGGCTGATATTCTGCCACCAACAATGGTTTTGTTCCACAACTTCAGAGGAAGGGCATAGGACACCAAGCAACAGGTAATTTTTTAATAAGTTGTGCTAAGGACATGGGTTTTTCCCTGAGTTTCAGCTGCTGATGATTTATGCCTTGCAGATGAGGAGCATTTTACCAGCTACAAGCTCTCTAAAAATTGCTAGAGAATGCCTCATGATTAATATGTCTCTAATACTTTTTCAAATTCTATAAATTGGTTGATAATTGGTTTATAAATTTGGTTGATCTTCTGGGACAAGTAGTATAATATTGTATGAAGTAATTCCTTGTACCTTCAAAGTTTTACTTTTCAATCTTTCCAAAAGGAATAGAGGAGAAGCATAAATTTCAGTTGAACTGAATCAGAACTGACTTGAAACAATTAAACTGCAAAAAATTCATGCCGTTTGTTTTGAATTATTAATAACTGTAATTCATATTTTAAAAATAATTTAATTTATAAAAAACAAATTAAAAAATCAATAAAACATTAGTACACCCTGTTTTAAAATAACATGGCTTAGTAAAGAAAACAATGCAACTGTTTTGCAATTCTAAACTGTTACTCTGGAAGTAATATAAAATTAATCTTTTATCAGAAAGGTAATAATGTGTTAAAAGTGTAAGTAGCTTGTTTTATTGTTTTTAATAGAAAATTGCTTATGAATATGTGCATGAGCTATCTACTAAATTGTAAAATCTCTGTCATGGCAAGTTATAAAATTAATATATTCACTGTGTCAGATAAAAGAACCTTGCAATTTTCCTATTTAAGCAGCCACTCAATTGTTCAAATATGCATAATTTGATCTTTCATGCATTCCTTAACAATCTAAAGTAGCTGAGCACAGATTGGCTAAGGCATCCATGACAGTTCATATTTCACCAGTCTCACCACGAAGTGGCTTGTAGTAACTACTGTAGTTAGTAATTCACATTCTAAATAGATTTTACTCTCTCCAAATTATTGTCAAAGTGTGTTATTTCTGAACAATTTTGATATATTGAAAAAACATGAACAAACATTCCTTCAATGTTTGGAATGCAAATAGGTAAATATGTGCTTTCTGCAAAGGAACTAGAACATTGTTTTTCAAACTGAAACAAAAGTAGTTAAAAACCAAGTGGCAAATAGAAAACAAACCAATTTAAATTATGTAGACTTTCACCAGTAATATAAACTATTTAGCGAAGACATAAAAAATACTAAACTACCTCATCATATTTCAATGTATCGCAAAATATGGTCTGGTGCATAAGCTACCAAAACTGCATTTAAAAACCATGGTTTTTTCCAATAAAACTTGTCATTGTCAACTCCAACACTGTATCATGCTGTTTCTGTAAAATATTCTGTAAAAAATGACTATTTTGCAATACATTACGACCCTTTTAATGTCAACTTGGCACCTACCGACTATCTCTGTCCCACAGGAGTATTCGTATGTGGTTGATTATTGACGGCTGGCCTAGTTTAATTTCAATTCCAGAACGGCAGTCATCATCGATCGGGTGTCGGGAGAAGCCATGATCCAAGTCATAGTTCTGAGTATCCCCATCTAATAAAGCAGACTTCAGCTCCCCTTTTACAACCTGTGCTCCATACTTCATTGTTGCAATATTTTCTCCTGGTACTAAGACAAAAAAGAAATAATTGTTTAATTTTTACACTCTCATACTGCAAATTAGATGTTCTGAACATCAACTGTATTAGGTCAGAACAAAGACTAACTGCCAATATCCTTTCTTGACCACAAACACATGCTCAAGGAAAAACAAAAGCCCTAATAACAAGTAGTGTTAATTAACTAGTACGTAGTATTGATATTTTCAGTCCCCTTTATGATTTTACAGAATTCTATTCCACCTTCTTCATTAATCATCACTTCCCAGCTGGTTTTAAAGTTTTGGTCTATTTACCCTCGTGATCAACCTCTCACCATAACTCTAATATTTTTTTTTTTCTCTTTTCCATTTTTTGTTCTAATTTCAACTGGGGGGCTGGGGGGGGGGGGGGGGTGTGGAAGGAACTAAAAATCACATGAAATGTTGAAGATGTGGATGCATCATGAATTTGCAGAGTGGTATATACAGTGTTACAACTATACAAGCTATTTTGATAGGTATACAAGCTTCCAGTACTCTGCAAAGCTAAACTAACCTGAGTGAAATGGGGATCTTTTCGCTACTTAGGCTTTGAACCTTGGTAAAGCAAGTTTGTTACTGTGAAACGGTGGCATAAAAAAAAAAAAACCTGTTATGCCCTAGGAGCAAATCTTCCATCAAGATAACTGGAGAAAATGATCCCTAACTCCAACTGCAAAACAATACATTGATGAACCACTCTGTTAAAAAGACATTTTTAACAGTCTTGTTTAAGGAGGGACCCTATAAAAAATGATCTGAAAGCTAAATGAATGAAAGCCCCTGAACTCTTCAGGCAGGTTGGCAAGAGAAGTATGAATTTTAAAAGGATGTTAAGTTGAACATTTAAAGAACAGAATTTGAAGTGGTAAAATTTTAACTGTATTGTAGTACTACTAAATAAAAACATGAAATGCATAACTATGAAATTGCAAGCGGTCGTCCACATTTCCACAAAGAAAGTCCCAAGAGCCTGAGCTAGTACTAAAACAACACATTCAATTCTCTAAAAAACTGTGATTTTGACAAAGCTAGAAATTTTGATTAGGAGCATATTATTATTGAGACATAAATACACAGAAAAAGAAGTCACAAGACACCATTTAACTTTTTCAAATGTATCTACTGTATTGTCAACAGAATGTCTTGCATGATAAGACTTTTATAATATCCTAATATTAAAGTCATGTGTTTAAATATTAATATGCATGACTTCTAAGAGAGAACAAAGGGGAGATGCAGTTCTGAGAAAGCAGTTACCTTTTCCAGGGCTCATCATGCATGACTGACAGACTACAGTGCAGGCTGCCAAAGAACATTTAACTTTATTCTTTGCTGTGGGGCAAATACTCTATAAATCACACATTAGATAGCAAACCAACAATATCTTTCTAAAGCTCAGTGTTAGGTTGAATTAACAGAGAGCACAGACAAGTCAAACAAAAGGCTTCTCACATCTTTTAGGCTTCCATTAATACAATTTTGGAAGACTTGTTTATACTACTTGGGCAAGCATGTAAAAGTAAGAGAAAAAATCAAAAGTAGCGGAGAAAAAGATGAAAATCTTCATGAAGTAAAAACCAAGTCACCATCAACACAGAACCATTTAAATACCATATATCCCACAGCCAATGCATTTTTATTCTTTATGTTTTTGCAAAAGTTCTTCTATTAAAATAGCACTTTCTCTAGGAAAATACACTCTCTTATTACAACGTTCATGTTTGAGCAGTATCTAAGATACAAAGCAAAAAAATATGTTGACTAATATTATTTGAGGAATAGCAATGGAAAGCACAGTACAAATGAAGGTATTTCATCATGTAAGCCTTTTAAAACACATAACAATAGATAAAAACTCAAACCACAAATTAACCATAACCTCCAGACAACAATAGTCACTAAAACAGGAAAACAAACAAACAAAAAAACCTGATGCTTACTTAACATGCCCCTGTAGTTGAGGTCCATGTCCCGACTCTCGGAACGAATCTTAATGGCATCTAGGATGGCATCAGGTGACAACAATCCAGAAGGTCTTACAACATTGAGTAGTTCTGTTAGACTCATTAGTGGCAAACGTACTGCTTGCATGATTTCAGCATGGTTTTCCTTGGGGTTATGTTTACACCAATTCATCAAAGCTTGAAAAATGTCCTTCTCAGGAGCTGCAAATGAGTCCCTCAGTACAATACTTAAAAGAGCAGCCTGGAAAAGAAAAACAAACAAACAAAACCCCAAATAAACAGAAATAGAAATAAACAGAAATTTTTTTTTAAGAAAAAAAAGGAAAATAAAAAAGGCAATAATTAATGGGTATTTTAACTTCTAGTTATTAAAAATAATCTCCAAAGGAGTGACTACCTGAACTGAAACTTGTTTTAGTTACTTACTGCAAGAATTCTAGAATCCATCATGTAAGTAATAGGTAAGATTACAAACCCACTAGGAGAAATATGTCAGAATTGAAATGTGGAAAACTACTCAAATCAATTCAATTTCAGTTACTACTTCAAATTTACTTTGGAATTTAAGAAGCGATTTGGGAGTTCAAAGCATTCATTTAAACTCAGGCTGGTGTAAGAATACTGATGAGAAAAATAAAGTGTGGCTTGGAATCACCTGTTTAAGCCATTTCTATTTCGGTTATTTTTTCCCTGCCTTTCTCTCTCTCTTTTGGTACCAACTTAGAATCAGCAGGTAAAAACTTCAGTGGCTCTTATTCGTGCAGGAAACCCACTGACTGCAAAATGAGAACAGAAAGATCTGAAGAGCTCTTTGATTTTCACTTAGCTGGCAGAATAATTAGGAGTTTGCCTAAAAAAAGGACAAATCTCTCATATGTACCAGGACCAGCTATGCCAAGGATCTCATGAAGTATGTGCTTTCTGATTAACGACGTTTGCTAATTTCTTTACTGACAACATGCTCTCAGAGCTCAAATTTAACAAACTTTGCACAACAGAGTACAATAGAGAGAAAAAAAACCATTTTCTTTCCTTACACAACTAGTAAGTTAGTCAGCAGAGCACAGTGTCTTGTACTTATTTAAGGAACAGACCCATCACAGCTTTTCCACTAAAAACACTTAAAAAAAAAAAATTAAACCATCATTCACTCAAGATGCTCTGCTGCTTCATATGAACACCATTTGAAAACACCTTATCACTATTATGTCCAGCTCAAAGACTACTCCAGAGCAAGTGGAAAATTTCAGTTGCCTGACTCAGGCACAAGTATTTATGAATGTAACAACACCACCACCAACACAAAAATCCAAACTGCCCTATACCACCTTATTATGCAATTGCAGAACATGATGACAATCAGCAATATAAATCACAGCAACCTCCAGAATGCTTTAGCTTACACAGCAGAAAAATCACCAATCACTGAGACAGCCTAGATCAAGAAATGAATAGAAAGGAGTATCTTCTGCTATCTTCAAATCTTTACTTTGTATCCCCTGGGCAGCATTCAGAAACCAAATTATATAATTTCAAGGACAGATGAAAAAAGAAAAATTAAGATTAGATTGCTTGCTCCCACCTTTTAAAATACTCCATCAGATTTACTATATTTAGCTACATCGACTGGTCAAAATTAAACACCTAAAAAATTCAGAACGGATCACCAGAATTTTCAGTTCACCTTGGCTTGAACATTTCCAAATGCCACAGTTTCACTAGTATAAAATGATACCTGTTAACTAAGATGTAAACTTGTACTTTGTGCCCCCATTAGCATTTTATCATGAAGTTGTATACATATTAAAATGAACATTCCTGGAGAAAGTGCAAACAAAAGATATACCTTCGAAAGCGATAGGAAGCCTTCGCTGGAGAGCACCTCTTGGGCATTTCTATCCATGAACATACAGCACATACAAGTTAATTTGGGAAGAGAATAAAGACTGGCAACATCAAATGTCATGCAGACATTCTGAATGTTAAGTATTGTGCAAAGATACTCAGACGTGGAATCCTCCAGTTCTGGGAACCCGTATTTATGTGCTAGGCTCAGGAAGTCTAGGAGAACCTCCTCTTTCTCATCTCGTAGTGTAGCACGACCAGTGTAAATATATTTCAGCAGCATGGTAAATGCTTCTGCAGTGGTGTCCTGAAGAGGAATTTCTGCTTCAGGCTGAGATTCTCTCATTCCACCATACAATAATGCTCTATAAGGAAGATAAAATTTGAGAAATTTATATCCTGATAAAACCCAGGCAAAAAGTAGAAAGAGAAAGGAATAAATGACTATTTACAGCAAGTAGAATACAAATGGGATATGGTTTAAGAGTCTACAACAGAAAACCCCTTATACGTGGTATTTAAAGTGCAGCTCTGCTCTGAAAGCAGCTGCACAAGAATAATATTCTAATGCATCATGCTTTTATCCCACACAACAATTGCTCCATCGCTACTTTGAACAACAGCTTGTGAAGCAGAAATTGAGATATGATTCTCATAACGTTTTTTTAAATATAGTACTATCAGTGAGAAAGAAAATGAAAAATTTTCAGAAAGCGAGTGAAAGAAATAGTTCACCACTAGAATATCAGTGGCAGATTAGGAAATTGGGGGATTCTTGATCCTTTGTTTCTTACTCTAAACCCAGTACATGGCAAGTCTGATGATTTTTCTCAAGATTCAGGATTTCAGAGTACTCACAATTATTTTTTAAAATACAATAGATAGTTTGAACACAATTTGCATTCACATGTTAGTTTAGTTATTAGCTTATCCCTCTGACAAAATTTACTGGAAGAAGATTACCACGGAGTTCTATTAATTACATTTAGAGTGAAAAATGCCTAGCTCTTAAGAAAGCTGGATTACTATTATTCCTAGTTTTAAAATATATATTCTAAGCTGTAGCAGCCAGACCTCTTCAAATACTCAATTCCAATGTGTCAAAATTAAATTTTCTAATTGAGTATATTCCACAGAAGCCCACCATCCATACTCTGAGAAGTGAAAACAATTTTACAGCAGAACTTTTCTGTTCTGAAGTTATCTTTCTCTTGAATTTGTGAAACTACTTTCAAAATCCAATTTAATGAAGGTCAAAAGAATAACATCATGACATGGTATTTATCTTTTTATATTTGGACACAATGATTTGATGTGCTGGGAAACATTCACACAGAAAAGGTCACACTCAATGGACAGATGATTACACCCTGAAAAGTTCATAGAGAAACAATGTTTATCTGATCTGCATGAAAATTTCCTGTGAGCCTGACAAAAAGCTATACTTCACCTGAAATAATGGCACCTAGCAGCCAGGATCACTCTGTGTGCCGGAAAACGTTTCTTTTCTACAATAAAGGTAACATCACTGTATTCTTCCCCATTCATTAGAGCACCAATATGCTCTGACAGAATGTGAACGTGGTCAATCTCACCCACAGCTGTGTAAGGACGAAGCGGATGGCTGTTACTCATCTTGGAGGGATGGTGATATTGGTAGCCTAAAGGGAAAAAAGAAAACGAGTATTATGAAGGGCACAAATATTAAAAAAAGGCAAATATCAAGCTGCAATTACGAAAAAAACAACTAGTGTAAGTTACCATATAGTACAAGAAAAATGAAACCAAGAGGTTTTCTACTAAAGTTCATTTACAACAGGACAGGATGCAGCTTGCATCAACAATTCCAGCCTTGCTGTCCTGTCAATTCATTTACTTAAAATAAAAAGCTTCCAACAAAAGGAATTAGAAATTAAACAACTTAAAATTATTATTAGAAAGCAATTTTATCTGAATTAAAATGCACAAATTATAAAGAAATAAATAATTTGACCAATCAAGCATAGTCTTAACTCCCAAGTCTCTATTAAAATCAGTGACAAGTAAAAACAGAAGTGTTTTTGCAAAATTCCAATCAACTTTCCAGAACTGTGAGAAAATAAACATTCAGGATAACTTTTTAATAAAAAGCAGACAAAGTCTGTCAAAGACCAAAGCTTTACAATGTACCATTCCATTTTCTTATCCTTTCCACTCAGTTTTCTTGATGCCTTCTTGTTCCCTCATATATGTTAAGAAAATAAACCTCCTAATACTTCTCAGTCATAAAAGTAGGAGACCATCCACTAATGTACAACACAGAGTAATGCATTCGTCTTATCTTCTATGGAATCATTTTGTTACTTCCTAATTCACAAGAGGTTTCAGTTTTGTTGGGTTTGGTTTATTTCAGCAACAGGGGCTTTCTGTAGTCAGATGCCAGAGCATCCACAGGAGAATTTAGGTCTTTAATCAGCTTCTGCTGTTACACTTCTGTTTACTTTTAAGTAAGAAGAGGTTGGCTGTTTCAGATAATAACCATCCATATTTTCAGAGACACCTTCTGCGCCCCAGTAACGAGCCACTTTTCAAAATGGGCACATACTTAGTGCTGAAGAAAGACAGGGTACCACAAAAGGCAGGGAAATGATGAAGCCACACCCTGCACACAGCTAATACATTAATCTTTCAAGTGAAATATTCATTACAGGAAGGCATTTTGAAGCTATATTTTTAAAGTATTATGAGAAAACACGCATCTGTTTCCAGTCATTTGTACCCCAACATAGAAAAGAAAACACACGCACATGGGGTTAAATATTATTTGCACCTCTGCAACACCTGGAAACGCTTCACCCAAAGTCAAGATACTGTAGAAACACGGTCCCAAAGAACTTTAAAATAAACTAGAAAAAGTGACAGAAGTGGAAAATAAGACTTGAGAAAAATACAGGATACTAAATTGATAATACAGATCACAGCACAAACGGGAACAAAACCCCAGCTTTCCTCAGGCTGTCTCTGCTGCTTGGATTAGAAGCTGTGTGCCCGTGCAGCCCTTACGGCGTGGAACCGGCAATACTGGCCAAGGTCCTGGAGGCAGCCTGACCACAGGAGCACAGAACACCGTACAGTCATTCTTCTATCCTGACACAAGAGCAAATTAATTCCTATGGGTTTTCATAATAACAGACCGTTTCTTCCATTTGCATTGGTTAATTTCCAATTAGCTAAGACAACTCTGTGCTGAACAGATTTATGCAACGTACCCTTCCAGTAACATTTACTTTGTAACAAGCAAGATTAACTTAACTCACATCAGTCCAGTTGCATCTATTTGTACTAGCTATAATATTTATCATCACATAATTATTTGAGAGTTTATCGACAACAGTAACATTGAAATGCCCTCCAAATACAAAACCTTTTATTGCACCAAAGGAGCAAACAAAAGGATGTATTTGTTACTCAGCTGCAAATCTCAAGCCTCAACACTCCTTCAAGACTTCTGTACCTTACAAGTCCTTAATTGTGTTGTTCTTCATTCACAATAGTCAGGCAACCCAATTACCTGTGAGTTACATGCACAATGTCACGCTCTGCTGCTACTTCTGATTTTGATTGTTTAGGGAAGTTCATTCATGATACATGTACAAGTACAGGCACATTTTGGTTTTTAAATCTATTTTTCATTCCATTTTTTCTACATTCTACTTCTTCGTTTCCTTCATCCGCTCTTATCTCTAAAAAATAAGAACAAGTACTGTCTGAATAAAACCGAGAGACTATAAAAGCGGTGAAGATAAGGGAACGCCATCAGCCATGTGCTAACTTTGCTTCCAGTAGCTGTGGATGTTGTCATGTGCCGATAGGTGAAAAGTTCAGGGGAAAATTGTTTCCATTTCAGGTTAAATAAATAAATAAAGCCAAAAGCACACTTCCCTCTCAAGGGTACATAAACCTCTCTCTAAACAAAAATCAGTGCATAGAATAGCACCAAAGCCTGAACCGGGGACACTTGCTAGCAAGCCGATGATGCCAGTCCTGATAAACATCAAGACCCTGAACTGCAGCAAGCGATGAAAGTAGAAATTTAGAAATCCCTGTGTGTAAGCTGCCAGACAAATTTGTTTCGATCTGTAATGCTCTCCAAATTGCTGGTACAATGTACTACTCTAAATCGCCGGTCTCAAACAAGAACACACCGACCACAGGGAATACAGGACTCAACCAGTGGCGCCAAGCCTCGGGCTGAGGAGCCTTTCAAATGCTTGAGTGACACGAAGTGTTGGAAACTGGCAGCTTTATGAAAACTACCTACATGCCTTACGTGCTTTCTGTGGGTAGCACCAGTATATTGAAGAAGCACTTCACCTCATTTATTTGTTTACTACTGTGCACTCCTAGAGAGAGTCCAGAGGAGGGCAACAAAGACGATGAGGGGACTGGAGCATCTCCCCTGTGAGGAAAGGCTGAGGGAGCTGGGCTTGTTCAGCCTGGAGAAGGCTGAGAGGGGACCTCATCAACACCTACAAATATCTCAAGGGTGGGGGTCACGAGGACGGAGCCAGACTCTTCCCAGTGGTGCCCAGCGACAGCACAAGGGGCAATGGGCACAAACTGAAACAGAAGAGGTTCCAGTTGAACATGAGGAAGAACTTCTTGACTTTGAGGGTGCCCGAGCCCTGGCCCAGGCTGCCCAGGGGGGCTTGTGGAGTCTCCTTCTCTGGAGATATTCAAAGCCCACCTGGACGATGTCCTGTGCCCCCTGCTCTGGGTGAGCCTGCTTGGGCAGGGGGGTGAGACTGGGTGATCTCCCGAGGTCCCTTCCAACCCCTGCCAGTCTGTGATTTCCAACCCAAGTTTCATCTGTATTGGGGATTTTCCATATAAAGCAGCCCAGTGAGCGCAGTCCTGGCCTTCAAAATCTAGAACCAAATAATGCATGACTTCAGATCTTCCCAGACTGGATTAATTAATGGGCACGAATTCAGTCAACCCTTGAAGTGATCTGTACATTTCTTGTTTGAGGAAGTAAAAAGTAATATACTGCTTTAGTTGTGGCAAGTTGCTATGAGCTCACAACTTCCCTGTGTAGCTAAACATATTTTTTTTTCTAGCTGCAACTCAAAGTATTTATTATTTATGATAAAAAAAAAGATGGATGCTGCCAGGAGCTTGGCAAAACCCTTCCTGAAGATCCCTCTTGCATCTTTTATCATCAAACAATGTCACCCTTTCAGAGAATACAGGCGTTTACTCTTCTTGCTGTTCAAAGAAGAACATCTAACAAATTTCAGAATTAAAGGCCAAGTCATTTAAAAACCTTTTGCCAGCACCATAACCTATTTCCAGGAGGTATTCAGAGCTAAGTAACCACTCCAGGAGTCAGTTGCTGCAGCTATGCTCATGCCATAGAAATAAAAAGTCTTCTCAGTGAGTTTGAGGTGCCATTAAAACTGCAACAATCTCAAAGGCATCTGTGAAGTCAGAAGGCCTCCAAATCACTTCACTGGAAGACACGCTTCTTGGTGGCCACCTTCAACAGCAAGCACATGAAAAGCATAGCCTCCTATTTATTACATAAGGCAACATGCAGTATTACACAACGCGAGTCATGGCTTGAAAAACAACAACAAACCCCCCCCCAGTTTTCAGCTTGCTACACTTCTTTTTAGCAAGTAATCTGTAACGTATTACAGCGTACAAAAACGTGATCTAGAAAATGCAGCAACAACAGCAAAACCCCAATGACACCTTTACTAAACAACTCTCAAACCAGAGCTGCAATAAAGACTGGTATTAAGTTA
>JADKXX010008410.1:0-162873 GCA_017310255.1 Butorides virescens | reverse complement strand
CCCCCCCCCCCCCCCCTCATTTGGGCTATCACTAAAGAATTCTCTGAAAAGCAGTGCTGTTTCAATGAAACATGGAAGAGTTGTTTTTACACCAGGCACAGAAAAAGGAATTAAAGATATTATTCACGAATAATTTAGATTTTTTTTTCCATATAAAATGAGTGAAAAATGTTTACAAAACTGATAATCCTATTGGAACTTTAGGAATAAATGCAAGTAAACAGACTATTCCTAGAATAAAAAATTTTATGAAACAAGACTGGATTATAAACACTGAGCAAATAATTTCATGCCCTTAAAACACTTAATTCCTTTATCATTTAGTTTGTACCTATGAAGATAATACAGATTTTGTCAGAAATATGCAAAGGGAATTTTCTTAAACATAATTCTCCTACACTGCTATTTTCTCTAGAAATAGGAATGGATTTGCAGTTGAAGGACTTGAATAGTATTTCCATTTTCTGTAATTCATTACTTCATAAAATATTTTGCAATGCTTTAAATAAATTCCAGAAAAATATTATTTTAATTATAATTTCTATTACCATAGACTCACAGAACATGGTAGGTATGACAGTAACGCTACTGTACAAACATACCATTGCTTCAAGTCATATAGTTTGGGTTTTTTAATGTATATACACTTTTTTTTATACATAAATATTTTGTTCTCATAAATTCCGGTACAATAAGCTAACATCTCAGGAAATAGGAATTTTTAGTAAATATTTCAACATACACAGAGCATAGCCCAAGTGAATTCTGTGATTCGGTCAGAATCCTTGCTACAGAAGCTCTTCTTCACTCCAAAATAACAGTAACAAAGTTGACTATGAGTGAAACTTAACAGAAAGGGAAAAAAAAATACATGTTCTAATAATACAACTATTAAGACTGAAGTTAATTACGTTTGTGAAGAATTTTATGTTTACTCATGTAAAGCACATGCAAGCACTAACAGTAAAAGAAGCAGTTCTCTGGTTTGACACAAATCCACAAAACTAGAGCTGTGCATAAATTCCTGGTCATGGTTTCTTTTAGTTTCACAACAGTTGAAAGGATTTACCTCTGCAATAACGTTTAAAAAAACTGTTCAGGGGCTTTTTTATAATTTCTAATTTTAATCAAGGTTTTAAAAAAAAAAAAAGCATTAATATTTAGAATTTAGTTACAAATACCATTACTTTGTTCCAGCAGTACCAGAAGAAAATGCAATTCAGCACTGAAGCACAAGCCAAATAATATTCTGAAGAGTAAAATACTTGTTTTCTAAAATTCATTTTCTGTATTTTTCACCCTTTTAGTCCCATATTTCTAATAACGTGAAAACCTTTGTTCTATACAGTCCTGTGGTTTTCCATAATTGCACCCAAAAGAGTGAAGCTACCATCTGTAATCTAAAGCACCAGAGGGAGAAAAAGTGTTGAAAAGGCCTTGAAATGCTTTAAGGGAAAAAGATAACGCATCTGTACAAATGCCTCTCTAGCTTAAGAAAAGCACTGGGAAGAAAAAAGCATCTTATTCAAGATAATCCTTAAGCAGAAGGTCGTCTGGTATTTTTCAACACCATCAACTCACTAATTCTCAAGTGTCCTTAACTTTCCCGATTAAGCATTTCATCAACTTCATAGTATTTCACAAAAATTCTCTCTCACATTTAAGTCACAATATTACAGAAATAAAGAAAAAAAAAAATCCATGACGCTATGCAAAACCTACAAATCTGAAATGCAGCAAAGATTTAAATCACATTGAGTTACATATGAACAATCCCACTGATAAGTGCTTACTAATACCGAGAAAAATAAGGCCAACTAAACCAAAATATTACACCAATAGTATTATTGGAGTTAAACAGTCTGTATGACACCTCCATAATGTACACATTTATTTAAAAATGTAAATTCTAATTTTAATCAAGAACAAAAAACCAAAATTTCTTGACACTGTATTAATAACTGTATCTGCATGCCTGAGGAACTGACTGGTCCTACCAATAATAATAATGTAATCAATGCAGTATGAAATTATAGACATAGAATATGAAAGATCAAGCACATGGAATTCACAGAACTGCTAAGTCTCATCTCCAACCCTTCTGTTGTGACAGGATTAAACGAAAAGCAGATGTTAACTCTGGCTAATGGTAAATAACCACATTATTCAATGACAACATTCTAAACAATTTAGTACCAAAAATGTTTTGACCCAAAGCATATGGAAAGCTATGCACTGTTCCTCTGCAAACACATTCCCATGACTGAAGTGCTTGTGCTGGTTTTGGCTGGGATAGAATTAATTTTCTTCACAGTAGCTAGCATGTGGCCACGTTTTGGATTTGTGCTGGAAACAGTGTTGATATCAGAGGGATATTTTCATAACTGCTGAGCAGGGCTTACACAGCGTCAGAGCCTTTTCTGCTTCTCAGACCGCCCCACCAGTGAGGAGGCTGGGGGTGCACAAGAAGCTGGGAGGGGACACGGCTGGGACAGCTGACCCCAACTGACCCCAGGGATATTGCAGACCGTATGACATCATGTTCAGCATATAAAGCTGGGGTAAGAGGAAAGTGGGGGACATTCAGAGTTACGGTGGTTTGTCTCCCCAAGTAACTGTTACGTGCAATGGAGCCCTGCTTTCCTGGAGATGGCTGAACACCTGCCTGCTGATGGGAAGGCATGAATTAATTCCTTTTTTTGCTTTGCTTGTGTGCACAGCTTTTGCTTTACCTTTTAAACTGTCTTTATCTCAACCCACGAGTTTTCTCACTTTTACCCTTCCGATTCTCCCCCTCCTCGCGCTGGAGGGAAGTGAGCGAGCGGCTGCGTGGTGCTTAGTTGCTGGCTGGGGTTAAACCACGACAGGGCTGTAGTGCTAACATTTTACGTTCTGCTCAGAGATGCATTCCTCTGATAGAAGAGTGGGAATAAGTTTAGCTAGGTACAAAGAACGATATACTAAGTGCAGATTATTTATTAGCACACATACAAAATAGTTATTAATGCCCTCAATACAACCTGGTTAAAATGGCATGTAACTAAACCATTAAGTTAAAATCTCAAGAAAATACATTGGTCTGCTCACCAGTAAAGCTGTCTGAAGATCTACAGTGGATGTAGCCTGTAGGCAGATGGCCAACTTCCTGAAAATTAGGGTTCTTCGCCATTCTGAACAGACAGATTGAACAGCAAGCTCATAGACACGCTACTCAGCACCATCCAGCTCCGCAGCAACCGCTGTACCATTTCCTGCAACAATGCATGAAATATATACCATCAGAAATCGGGGGCACATAGCCAATGGCAACAGTGAGTGAGATGCATATTTCTCAGTAAAAATGTTTGTGGAAACAGACTCTTTAGAAAAATCCCTCTGTTAATAATTTTAAAACATAGCATTAGAAATTCTTTCTTGAGCCATCATCGTTTATTTTTGACCATTCATTTTTCTAACCATCAAAAAAGATGGTAACATATTGCTGTTTGTTATAAGCCACAAGAATTTCATCCTGATGCTCTTGCTACAGCATTAATGTCCCCGAGAACACTGGTTTTGCACACGGGTGTCCCAATTAAACCAGGTCTATAGAAACCGTATCACACACATTTTATTGCCTACACATCCAAAGTTCTCTAAGCGTTCTTGCCTAGCTAAAGGTTTTTGAGGGGGTTGGTGGCTTTACGATACTTCAGGCAGTTGCAGATCCTTCTCCTGTGCAAGTCTTTAATTTTACAAACAGGAAAACAAAACAAAATTGTAGGGTGAGGAAATACAGAAATATAGAGGCTTTATTTGTTTAAATACATAACCAACATAATGAGTCTCTCAACAAGGATAAATTATAGTTATTCTTCCCATCATACCTGCCAGCAGAAAAAAAATTAACTGCATTTAATTTGCTAAACAGAGGATACCTTGATCTATGAATTCTCTCATAAGAGACTCTCTAATCTTCTTTAAAGTACATGTTTAAGGGAACAAGGGAGGAGAGGGATGAAAAAGTATTTTTAGGCAGTCTCATGAACTGGAAAGTAACCACACCTTAATCCAGCAAGTTGAGAACAGGTATTTGACAAAGAAGATCTCCTGGTTTTGGAGAACAACATGTAATATGTAAACATTTGTTCCTACAAGTAATGTATGTTACCAAGCTGGCTTGTATTATCAAAATGTATTCAAAATCCATTCATGAAAATTCTTGTGGGTATTTTTTTTAGACAAACATGAGTGAACAGACCCCAACAGAACAGCATACTTCAAGCACCTGACATACAGATTTGTAATAGAAGACACGCCAAATACACCTGCATTGTGAGTAGGTGCAAATCAAATCTTAAAATACATAAAAAACAAAATGATCCCAGCACAGGGTTTTGGGAGGGGTCTGTGAGCAGTGCTTTAGAGGTAAGGCGAGCAAAAAGCGCTGCTGGGCCAGCAGGATGGCAGGCAAATTGCTGGCACGCTCACAGCAGGTCGGGTTCTTTTAAATACAACAGCTTCTTCTGAGGTAAAACTATTTTCAATGAATCACAGTAGCACGCAACTTGCAAGAGCAGTTAAGTACTAAGGCCCCAGAAGAACCTGTGAAAATATTGTGTCAAAATATCGAACTAATATTAAAAAAAAAAAAAAAAAGCCCGCAGCAGGGCCTCGCCGAGCGCAGGGGCAGGCTGAGGGGAAGGGCGGGCAGGTGGAGCAGGCGCCTCACCCCCACAGCCGAGAAGGCGGCCGAGGGCCGGCGATCCGCCCAAGGTCGCGCCCGGGCCGCCGCCTCCCCACACGCCGCCTTCAAGTCCGGAGGCTCCGGGGAGGCGACCCCCGCCCGCCCGCCCGCCCGCCCCCTCCCTCGCCCGCGCTTCAGGCGCAATCCCTTCACCGCCTCACGCGCCCGCCCGCGGCCCGCGCTCCCGCCGCTTCCTCAGCCCGCGCCCACCCCGCCGCCCGCTCCCGGGACGACCCGTCCGCGCCCGGTGGAAGCCCCCGGCGGCAGCACCATGGGCCCGCCGAGGGGCCGGGGCCCGCCGCGGGGGAGGCCCCGGGAGCCGCCGCCCGGCCGTCACGAACCCGCTCCACAGGAGCGGGAAACGGGGACGCGGCCGCCGTACCCGACCACAGCCCTCCCCCGGGACTCACCGGCCCCACCGACGACAAGGCCTCCACCCCCTGCCCCGCCGCCGTCGCTACGTCAAGCGGCGCGCTGACGTCACTTAGCAACAGCAGCCGTCCTCTTGCGCGCTGACGTAGGCGAGCATCCGCGGGGACGGCGCGGTGAGCGGGACCCGGTGGCGGCACGGGCTCCCTTCGGCCGCCGTAGTTCCGCTCGCGCGTGGGCTCGTTTCCTCTTCCGGTCACGGAGCGGCGGCGGCGGGGCCGGGTCGGCGGGAGAGCGCTTGGGCCTCGCCCCCGCCTCCGCCCCCCCGCTCCGCTGAGGGGATGAGGGGAGCCGCGAGGCCTCGGGCGGCCGGAGGGCCGGGCTGCCTGCCGGGGCCCGCAGCTCGTGTTGAACGTTCCCCGCCATCACGACATGGCAGCTCATGTTGAACGTTCCCCGTCGTACGCATCTTCTGGTACTCGGTCACGTTCGAAGTACACGTTTTGTTTACGTACATATTTACGTTTAAACGTAACGGTGTGCTTGCCAGTCTCCTGCCAATCCATACGTATTCTCCTTTCCTGGTCTGCAAGGGGAACGCGAACTTGTCTCTACGTGACCATTAGGTTAATTAAGGAGGCTGAGGGGAGCCCTCATCACCCTCTACAACTGCCTGACAGGAGGGGGGAGCCGGGGGGGGTCGGCCTCTTCTCCCTGGGAACGGGCGATGGGACGAGGGGAAATGGTCTGAAGTTGCGCCAGGGCAGGTTTAGGTTGGACATTGGGAGAAATTTCTTCCCCGAAAGGGTTGTCAGGCTCTGGAATGGGCTGCCCAGGGAGGTGGTCGAGTCCCCATCCCTGGGGGGATTTAAAAGCCAGGCAGATGAGGTGCTTAGGGACAGGGTTTAGTGGTGGGATGGCAGGGTTAGGGTAACAGTTGGACTTGATGATCTTAAAGGTCTTTTCCAACCGAAGTGATTCTATGATTTTTACTGTGCTGCATTAAGCTGAATTTAGGCCCTCCAACCAGCAAAGCACTATGTGCCATCTAATTCCATGCTTTATTTAGCAGAAGTGTTACCTTGGAAGAAGTAAAATAACATTGTAATCAGTGAGAACATTAAATAATTTCTAAATTTTTACATCTAAAATCTTTAACATCCTTTGCAGGCTAAAAGAATCATTAAATGTTTGTCTCTAGTAGCTTATTCTTGGATTTAGTCAGAGAGAATACTGGTTTTAATTAGTTCTCAGTGTGGCAAGCAGCAGTAACTTTTTTTCTCTGTAAAAAAAAAAAAAAAACCAACATACCTCACCCACTCCATGGTACTGCTGTAACTAGTTTGTAGATGCCAGTGGTTTGTTCGCAGTTTCCTCTTCATTACCTCATCCTCCATCACATTGTCTGTGCTTTGTAAAGCACATAAAATTAAAAAAAACCCAAGCATCATTCCAAGATTAACAAACCTGTTTAGAGTAACATTTATTTGGGGACTATGTAGAGAACCTTTGACACAGCCCGCCCCTCCTCGCGTAGTTATCCACTGAGCTACCTACGCACACCCTTTGACTTACCTCATTTACAAACTATCCCAGTTCTAATTACTGGATTCCATACAATTGGGTCAATAGGTTTTCCAGTCACGCCTGTACTTTGAAGTGCAGTGAAACAAGTCTGCATGAAACACAGCATGTTGATAATACATGAGCCACCAAGTGCTATGCCTGTAAAATTCAGAGATTTACTTGCCAAGGCTTTGGTCATAAAGCTTCAGATGAAGTATCTGTACTGACTGAAATAAAACTTAGTTTTAGGCAGCTTCACTTAGGCTACTATCAGTCTAAAAAAACTTTTCTACTCCCACAATCTAATGCAAGATTCTGAATGGTAAAGAACTGCAGTTAGCAGTTGTGCTTCAGTTGAATCTTACTTCATTTTAAGTTCCTATTTCAGAACACCTGCAGCAGAAAGGACTTGTAGGAAAAACGCAGTTTAGCCATCAAAACCTATGTAAGCTGCAGTCGACTGCTTTGTCTCATTGCTGTAGCTTTCATCCTTTCTTGGCTCTGTTCTCATCCTACTAACTTTAGAAGATAGCATGCTAAAGTTACACTGCGATAGTCTTCAGATTAAGAGTTCTCTTAATTGCTGTCATAAGGTATTCTGCAATATTATGTACCTTTTTTAAAGTGGGTTAAGGTTTCATGAGTCAGCTGAGCCAACCTAACTTTCTGCTGAAAGGAACAGCTTTATTTATTCATTCTGGGTAAAGGAGTCTTGAATTGGCTCCTGAATTCTGCTTAATAAACTTGGCATAGAACCAACGCAGCATTCAAGGAAATCTTTGCCACTTCATTAAGCTGAATTAGCCCACTTGAGGCAGGGGTGCAATGTCAAAAGCCCCACATCTGGGAGGAAGACAACGCTGAGATCACGTGGTGACAGCTATTAAGACAGCTTGCTCACTTGAGAGATCTCACTCCAAACAGCAGTAACTATATTGCCCCTATCAAAATGACCTAACATACAGGAGAATCATCAACCACACAAGGAATGAGACCGGGAACAGGGCAGGTATTCGTTCTGGAAGCGTAGGAGGGCTGAAATAGAGAATGCAACCATGGACCAACAGTGCTTATTGTTGCAGAAAAAAGGCAAATTGGCAAATATTCAAGAAATGAAAGAATCTATTGGATATGAATGACACTGATAAGGCACGACCTAAAGCACAGTATCTGTAGGTGCTGTTAGAGAACAGCCAAAAAATACCATTTGAATTACAATTTAAAGTATCAGGGTTGCTTCATATAACAGGAAACAGAGAAAAAAATTATCTTTTGAGTTACTGTCTACCTTCCAATGAATTCATGACTGCTTGCATAGCCATAGGGGGTAATAAGCAGAGCAATAGTTTTCACATTCCTTCTTTCAACACCTAAGGCTCAGATGAAGCATGTAATCTATTCTACTCATTTCCAAGGGTAAACAAAGTATCTTGGAGTAAGTTTATGAATGACTTTTCATGTGGAGCTCTGTAAAATGACTGAGTTTATATACACTGTCTTCTTAAGATGAGGCAGACAGAATTAAGGATTTTTCAGATAAGGAGATAGGACAGTAACACTTAGCATCTAAATCATTAACATCTGTATTAGCAGAGTAGAAATCAAATGCAATACCCTCTACATTTCTGTTTTAACCTATAAGCCAGGGAGTTACTGACAGTTATTATTAACTCTGCACATTATCATTAAGTTACTAAAACATCCTGCTAATCAAGTCACACAGTTATCTTCTACTGTACTCCCAAGTCATGTTCTTTTATCTCTAGATTTCTTCTCAAAAAAAGAATCCACAAACCAAAACAAATAGCCTTTCAGTTATCTAGAATTCAACAATTAGCAAAGCAACAGGTCATACTGCTTTAAAATTTTGTAGATTGCACCAATGCTTTATTTGGAAGTGAATTGCAGTGCCATTACACTATTTGATAGTCACATACCTGAAGACCTAGTAGGAGTTGAGTGTTACTTGAACCACATTAAGAGAGGGCAGAGGGTTTTTTCCTTGTTGGAAGGAACAACAGGATTTCAAAAATTGACATCTTTTACACTGTTCGTAACAGGTGGAACAGCATAAAAATCAAATAATTTGTGCAGCATATGGAAATGTTACATGTTCTCCTGCTGTTTACAGGTATCATTTCAGTAACAGTCACAGGTTTTGAGGGCAGATCAACACATCTACTGGTAGGAAACTGTTGTTTCAGATACTCTTTTTCATTAAACTCCTAATGCAGAACGGACAGAGCATTTAAGTTAAATATAGCCCCAGACTTTCACTGGAACAAAAATCATGAGCAGGCTTTCTAGTGTTGGAAGAGACAAGAAGGATCACAGTGAGTTAGCAACTTTGAGACCTCTTATCTTTGCTGTCAATCAGCTGCCAGAAGCTGAAAGGCTGAATTCTTTCTGCTGAACTGATTTATTGCCTCCACAAAGTTTCTTGTTCCAGGCAAGGCTGTTTAAGGCTGCTCCTTAAGGAGTTTTGCTTAGCATAATATAAGTAAGATTAGGACTTTCATCAACATGCTACTACTCAAGTCCAAGTTAGTCTGACATTTTATTTTCTAGTATACAGGATAGGGGATGAAGCCTTCAGGATCTTTTGACCGAATTAAAAAAAAAAAATATTCTGAAGGGTTTTTTTTCCTCCTTGTTGAAAATCATCAGTAGTAACACAGAATTTTTTGTTGTTGTTAGTTTAACTCTAAACAGTGTGAGATGCAGTGAATTTCTGGTCACTATCTTTTGAGATTGTTTATTGAAACGTTAACATAATTGGTGTTCAAGAGGAGGAGCTGTGTAAGCACTCTTTCCAAAGATGGTTGAGTATTCCTAATTGGAAGCAAATTGCAGGGGCATCACAGGACAACAAAAAGGAATTCAAGTACATTGAGGTCCCAGGGGATAGTTTTAGAGGAGACTGAACATGACTGATTCCTCTCCATTAAGCGAGAATTTCACAAACAGTGTTACAGATTTTCTCCAGGGGACTGAAAGTGTGCATCTCCTACGTAATATACTTTGTAAGAACTAAGTGAGAGTCACCATGTGGTTAGGATTCAAAATTTCAATCCAGTAGCCATCAGGATCCTGAACAAATGCAAGTCCTTTCATTTTACCTATTAGAAAAAAAAAATTACAAGATAAGACTACATGACTAGCTCTTAATGTCAAATATGACTACTTTGAAAATTTTTCCTTTTCTCCCTTTTGCATGAGAATTAGTTTGAATTTAGACAGCTAATTCTGAAAACATCCAGATTGCTTGTTTAATCAGCATTAAATCTTTGTATGCTAAATTGTCAATCTTACTCTCAACAAAGTTGTAGTTTAAAATCACTTTGGAATTCTATCTTTTGTTGATTGAAATAAGTTTTCTGCATATGCCCCTGTAAGTGTTCATCCTCTAAATTTACAAAAATATTTTTGTGCTCCGGGATGTTTTGACATATTTTCCTCAAACTGGCTTTACCAGTATAAAATCCTGCATTCCTGTTCATCTTCCATCATTCCTGCCTCCACACTGAAGTTTAACATTACTGGGGTTTGCTTTTTCCTCCCCACCCCCAATGTGGTTTACAGTACACATTTGCATCACTTCATAAACCAGAGAAATGGTCCCCAGTATGGGGTCTTCAACAGTAAGTTAGGACAGCACAGCTTACCATGTTTAAGTGTTACCACACACTTTTAATTATACTTGCTCTATTAGGCTATTTACCAACCTAATTCTTAATATATTCTAGTTACAAAAACTTCCAAGAGAATACTAGATACTTGATTCAGTAATATAGGGGGAAAAAATAACAATAGGTCTCTTGGCCTGCTCCACAACAATGAATGTGAAATCCAAACCTTCCTCCTCCTTGGCATTTGCTGCATTTTTACTTCTTAATGTTAAAAACCAGCCTTTGCTCTCAACCCCCTGACTGCTTCAGGAGCTCTTTCCTGTGATTTAATTCCATTTACAGTCTAAGCTTCCCTCCCCTCCTACAAATTTAGAGCTGTGTAGTGATACAGAATCAAAGTCAGGAGCTCTCAGTCCAACTCTCTCAAGGTTCACCAGGTGCTGAACAAATTAAAAAGGGCTCTAGCTAAAATGCTAGAAATACTAAATTCTTAAATCAAGACATCTGTGTTCAAGTGAAGTTTTCAGCTGCACTTCTTACATTTGCTTCAGCTAGAACACAGTGAATAAGATGAAAATCACATAAGTTTATTTTCAATTACTTGTTTTTATTCCTCTAGCAAGGAATCTAGATCAATTCCAGTATGTGTAAACTGAAGCTTCATGCACTAATGTTACTTTCAAACTAAAAAAAAAACCCTCCACCATAGGGGCAACAGTCTAGTTTCTATCGACAGAAGGAAGAAGTAGTATCACAGATTTATGTGTGCTGCTGAGTATTAGATGTCCATTTTGGAATGCACCAGTCCTAAAACTCTCATGAGGCCTCTTCATGAAAGAGAATCCAGTTGAAAAATGCAAGGCTTCTCACCACCGATTTCTGCATTTTATGCTATTTTGACAGACATTCTTTGTTTATGTACTCTCTAGATATTTGAGTTACACATTACACATCTCTTAGTAAAAGTTATACAAGTCAAATGATATAGACTAATGAGGCTATTTTTTACCAAAACTGACAGAACAGTTAAAAAGGTAATAGCTAATAGGTGGCGTGAGGTGGATTTAAATAAAAATAGCCAGAAAAGTCAAGAATTACTCAGTTTTAATCGGTGGGAGTAATTATATCTTCTGAGTCATCTTATTTTCATATTGTAAGAACCAAACTGATATGAAACGTGGGAATTTGATCCATTTTAAAGTAAATTCTGTAATAACTCTAGGCAGTAGTATACACAGTAAACTACAATATCAAAAGAGGACGTGAATTTTAGTGAAGGTCAGGCTACACCCATAAGGCACACAGCTAGACTGATTAATTGTTGTTACAAAGATGGATCTATTGTCAGTTTTGCCCGCTGTAAGAGGGTGCAGGGGTAACTGTTTCTAGCACCTTCTAAGCAGTGACAACTACTAGAAACGGATTACCCGGCTTTTCAGGAAGATCCACTAGGTATAATATATCAAAACAAGGGAAAAAATGGACTTGCATTTCTGATCAGGACTTACCATCATCTGGTTTCTTCACAAATTTCACTCCTAATTCTTCAAACCTCTTACAAGCTTTATTGACATCAGGGACAGCAATTCCAATGTGTCCTACGCAACAAGGTAAAAAGAGTGAAGTATACTGTAAGTATTGCTACGTGTTCTAAGGAAAAGTTTACAAGCTGTAGTTCACATAAAATATGATTGTACACAAGAAAAACAATGCTTCCAGAAAGAGCAGCATTTTTAGTATTAACATTATTCTCCTTCAGAAAGTTGGCTTTTGGTAATGCCTTTTCAAATAGGAACTTTAGAGTTAAAATATCTTGTATTGTTTAGATGAGAGTATTATCTTGAGTCGGAAAAAATAAGATTTTTAATCACACTCTTTTAGTTGTGTTTCCTTTCTTGAAGCATGTCCACATAACAGGATTTTGTTGCATTTCCTCAGTTCAGCAGTACAAGGAGTTTATCATTAATGCTGTATTTGTAGAGGCTAACGCTAGCACTATGCAAGGCCTGAGCTTACAAATGAATTCAGAAGCTTTAAATGTCAAGTGGCTAGATTGAGTATGAAACTTATTTCACAAGTCAGTGACCTTTCAAGCACTCAAAATATCAAATTGAGCCACACAAATACTATCCTCAGTGCTAGAAACAGAGTTCTCCTTCTAGGTTAAAATGAGTAACCAGTGGATTATAAAACAGAAATCCAAACGTAAACCAGTCTAAACACCGTGATAATCTGACACACAAGAGCAATTGCTGCTCTTCATTCAGTAGTTACTATTAGCATATCGCCAAAGGATTAGATTCTTTTTAAAAAGCTGTAACCGTGGCTCATTACTCTGAAACACACTTATTTATGTACTTTCACGATCTTTCACAGCATACATGCTGGAACAAGAGAAAGAAAGGATGAGATGCAACTTTCCTTCCTTCCTAGTACTAGTACATTTTCTTCAAAGTAAACTACTAGAAAAGTCTTTTCATCCATACAAGTTTAAAATACATTCTCTACTAGTTCTCATAAAAATCAAGCCTACAGTATATACTTACCCAATAACCTTTGCACAGAATTTATATAGATGTTTTCTAAAAAACATTTGAAACTGCATTTTCCCCCAATACACAAGAAATAAAACACAATCACAACAAAACAAAGCTTAAAAACTATAAACACAAAACTAAAGACCTACCAAATCCTCGGGGATCAGAATTGCCATTGTGATAAGACTGATTTTCATCATTTTCAGTGCCCCAGTTGCTGTAAGAAGTAATTATTACATATTGAAGAAAAGCATTGAAATTAACAAATTCTAAGTGTTCAGTTTCCCCAGGAGGATAAGTTGTTTCTCCTAAGAAACCAGAGAATTGCAGCTGTTGGCTGCATTCATTAAATTATCAAGATTTTCCCCAGTCACAGGTCCCAGGGATAGTCTCAGGCCTAATCCAGTCATGTTCACAGCCCTTCATGAGCCGGGTTCTACATTTGAATGAGTTGGAGGCACTCCAGTCTCATTCGGGGAGAGAGAGGGTTGTGCTGCATGAGCCAGTTTATCTGCCCGTCACTGGGGAATAAGCAGCGATGGGCAGGAGATCCTGTAGCCAAGCAAGACAGTGGGGTATTTGGGAGATTCTTTCTGCACAGTTACAATGATCACTAGCATTAAGCAAATTGTCCTGTTTACGGGCAGTGTATGTTTTGACTTAATACCTCTTTTGATTAGATTCCAAAAGCAATAATTATCCATTATTAGGATGCTCTGGAGATCCAAAAGAAGTTCTAACCACACTGGGTTTTCCTAAATTCTGTGGCTTCCCTACCCAACTGGCATGCATACTCAGGATAAAGCAAGCATTATTTTGTGTTTATGTTCCGCTGTTCACCTAGCGGTTTGAAAAAGCTCTGGGAAGAGAAAGATTAAACTTGCCAAGTATCCAAGATCTCAGCCGTATTTTAAGGCTATATGACAGTGAAGATGTTTCCACATTAATGATGACATTTTTTATTCAATCCAACAGGATTTACACTCATCCGCTTCTGTTTAATCACCATTAGCTAAATGCCACTTCTCATTGTATTAATACTTACTGTGTCAGTTCAAGTGTAGCTTTTCTAGAGAAGGTCCAAGCTGTTCTCTCAGTTTTATCTTTCGGGATATTATTTTTATCTTCATATGCCAGGAAATAGAGGGAGAACTTCATAGTAGGGAAGTCAAATTTTTGAAGCAGCCTAAATGGCAACAATTATTTTGAAATAGTAACTTTAAAAGGTCATCAGGTAGCTTGCAAATAAACCAAGATGCTTCCCCCCTGGAAGAATTATTGCTGTGATTTTTTTGCCTTTCTGACTGTAATCCACATCTTACAATAACTAAGTTTTGAACCATCACATAGAAACATTCCAGAACAGATTACAAAACTACAAAAATGAGAAGAATCAGATGCTTAAAAGCCAAACTACCAGTAACTGAATAGCAAAGCCAGTACAGAGGCTCAAGTCTTGAGGTTGCCACTCTGTTACTTGTCTGTATTTCCTCAGGAAGATCTTTATGTTTACCCTCTTTAAAACACCACCAAGGATTAAAAATATTTACTTTGAAACTTACTCATTCTGGGGAGCTCGCTGGCACCAGGCAAAGTTTAAGAACACAGCAGAATTAAAAAATAAACATACCTCTAGGTGAAATATTTTTATAATTTCAATAGCTAGGTATAATGGTGAAATCAATTTCAAATGTGACAATTTAATCAACTACAAAAGACTTGAGGTGAGAAAAAGCTGCTTATAAAATGTATCCCTTTACCAGATGCAAAAAGCCACCCACTTTCCTGTGAAATATTTGATACATCTCTTTTCACCTAATTTCCAGAGATGGTGTGGCATTCTTCAAACCATTTTTATGTAGCGCATTTAACCAGAACAAGTAAGCATGCAAAATAAATCTAATTTCCTCTTCCACTTACTAGGTATTTAATTTTTATTTTCTCACATCCACATCTTCACTAAAGTAGAAGTAGTTTACTATAGTCTGGACTAATTTCAAGATGTTTAAAAATATGCTAGATTTTTGTTCTGAAAGAACTCATTTGAAATGTCACGAATGTGCAGAAAGCCTTGGCAAAAACACGTTCAGCTACTGCAGGGCACCAGCCTCCCAACAGGCTGCTCCAAAAGACTGAGTTTAGACCCTGCCTCCAGCCTCGGTCTCCCCTATAATCAGAAGTGGACATGAACTAGTAGAGAACTTAATTTCCAGATTTATAGCAATGATTCCTGATTATAAGCGCTGTCATAAAAGTTACCAGTTAGCTGCAGGCTCAGTGAGAAGGAAGCAAGCAAGTTGTACACTGATACTTAATGACCTATTTAAGAAAAAGAGAAATTTCTGGTCAAGGCCAGTATTAATTAATTTGCAGCTTAGGCATTAACTGTGCTGTGGGATTTGTCAGAGATTGCCAGACTGTCCAACGGGCATCAGCTGATGGGCCAGCATTGTTTGTGTAGTTAGACCAATTAGTATAATTACATCAAAATAACAAAAACTTTTCAGAAGAATAGTAGGAAAAAAAAAAACAAACTTATTGTGGCATACAACTTCTACTCACGTCATTCCAAGAACTCTTGTATAAAAATCCAGTGACTTCTTAGGATCCTTTACTCTTAACATTGTCTGCTGCAACAAAAAATCCTGGGGAAAAAAAGGTTGATTATTTCTACATCAACTAGAATTTAATGATGGGTATTAACAAAAATGACAGTTAATAATGAATGACTCTAAAACTAGCAGGTTTAGAACTAACAAATAGAGTACTGCATTAAGTGTAAATAAAACCTTTTGTCCTGATCCTACATATACAGATTTGTGTTAAATAAATATGCCTTTATAACATAATGTTTAAAACAGTATCACCACTGGTATCACTCAACAGATATTAACGGTGGTATCAAAAGAGGGTATAATTCTCATCTTTGTTATTCTTTTCTGGAGCTATACTGCACATGAACTGCTTTGCCTGTAAGCACACTTAGGCACATGAGTATTTGATACTGGGCCTCACTGCAGACACAGAATTTAAATAAAGCAAAACTCCTGAACTCATTATATTTATTATTTCATTGCCGGGTGTTGAATTTCTGTCAAACTTAGCGATATCTTGGCAGCAAACCCAGCCTGCAATTCTGTATGGGTATTTTCCTCAAGCCACAGGGTAACTTTATATACCAAGGGCTAATGCGCAACTAAGCGGATGAAAAGTGAACGGTAGGGTAAAAATATTTGGGGTGTTTCAAGGCTTTTTTTTTTTTTTTTTCAGGTGCTGGCTGAAGAGCCCCCAGAGCCCATTACCCCGCGAGCGCTGCCCCTCCTCCGCTCCAGCCTGCCCGCCGCTCGGCGCACCGGCACAGCCGCCGGCCCAGGCCCAACCGCGGGGCCGGAGGGGGGCTCACCGCCACCGGCCCGGCCCTTTACCACGACACCGAGCCGGGCTGGTGGAGGCCGGGTCGGTCTCCCCACGGGGGCAGCTCCCCACGGGGGCAGCTCCCCGCCGAGCCAGCCCCTCTCGCCCCCCCCCGCGCCGGGACCCTTCTCGGCCCCACGTCCGCCAAAGAGCGGAGCAGGGGAGGGGGCACGGGCGCTGCCGCAGCCCCGGGGCGCCCCCCTCACCCCCACCCACCCACCTTCGTGCTGGCGTCCGGCTCCGAGCAGGCGCCGTAGGCTGCCTCGTCGCTGAGGCCGCCGAGCTCCGCTGGGGCCGCCATGTCGGAAGAGGAGGAGAAGGAGGCGGCGGCGCCCGGGGAAAGGCGGAGCCTCGCCCCGCTCCGCCCCGGGGGGCGGCCCTGCGGCCGGGTCGCCGCTCGGCGGGGGGAGCGCTCAGGTGCGGTGCAGCCCGCTCGTTCCTACAAGCGTTAATCGTAGAATCACAGAATGGTTTGGGTGGGAAGGGACCTTTAAAGGCCACCTAGTCCAACCCCCTGCAATGAGCAGGGACATCTTCAACTGGATCAGGTTGCTCAGAGCCCCGTCCAACCTGGCCTGGAATGGTCCCAGGGATGGGGCCTCCACCACCTCTCTGGGCAACCCCTGCCAGGGTTTCACCACCCTCATGGGAAAGAATTTCTTCCTTAGATCCAGTCTAAACCTACCCTGCTTCAGTTTAAAACCATGCACCCCTTCTCCTGTCACAGCTGGCCCTGCTAAAAAGCTTGTCCCCCCCTTTCCTCTGGGCCCCCTTGAAGCCCTGACCGGCCGCACTCAGCTCTGCCCGCAGCCTCCTCTTCTCCAGGCTGAACACCCCCAACTCTCCCAGCCTGGCCCCAGAGCAGAGGGGCTCCAGCCCTCGGAGCATTTTAGTAGCCCTCCCCTGGCCCCGCTCCAACAGGTCCATGTCCTCCTGGTGCTGAGGGCTCCAGAGCTGGACGCAGGGCTCCAGGGGAGGTCTCCCCAGAGCAGAGCAGAGGGGCACAATCCCCTCCCTCCACGCTGGCCACGCTTCTCCTGATGCAGCCCAGGGCAGGGTTGGCTTTTGGGCTGCCAGCGCCCATGGCCGGCTCATGGCCAGCTTTTCATCCCCCAGCACCCCCAAGTCCCTCTGGGCAGGGCTGCTCTCCATCCTTTCTTCCCCCAGCCTGTATGGATACTGGGGGTTACCCCGACCCAGGTGCAGGACCTTGCACTTGGCCTTGTTGAACCTCATGAGGTCCACACAGCCCCACCTCTCCAGCCTGCCCAGGTCTCTCTGGATGCCATCCTGTCCTTCTGGTGTGTCAACCGCACCACTCAGCTTGGTGTCATCCGTAAACTTGCTGAGGGTGCACTCGATCTCGCTAAGTCATTGATGAAAACATTAAACAGCACCAGTCCCAGTACGGGCCCCTGAGGGACACCGCTCGTCACCAGTCTCCATCCGGACACCGAGCCACTGACCACCACCCTCTGGATGTGACCACCCAGCCAGTTCCTTACTCACCGAACAGTCTACCCATCACATCCATAGCTCTCCAATTTAGACAGAAGGATGCTGTGGGGGGCCATGTCAAAGGCTTTGCAGAAGTCCAGATAGATGATGTCCATTGGTTTTCCTTTATCCACCGTTGTCATCACACCATCATAGAAAGTCACTAGGTTTGTCAGGCAGGACTTGCCCTTGGTGAAGCCATGCTGGCTATCTCGAATTACCTCCCTGGCCTCCATGTGCCTTAGCATAGCTTCCAGGAGGATCTGTTCCATGATCTTCCCAGGCACAGAGGTGAGGCTGGAAGGAACGGGAAGGCACCCTCTGACCATGGCGTTAACGAAACCGCGGATCCCCTACCTCGACGCCTCCCGCTGAGCCAGGCAGAGGGTGCCGCCTGCGACATGGGTGCATGGAGCGGGGCTTTTGCTGCGAACCCTTCTGACTGGCGGCCTCCTAGGGCGGTTTGGAAACCCGGCCTCGCGCCCCCAGCCCCGCTGGCGGGGGTGCGCTCCTGTCACGACCGAGAGGTGTCGGCTTCTGCCTTTGCCTTACGGCCGCCTGGGGCGGTGACATTTTAGCGTAAACAATGTTCAGGTCTGCAAGCGAAGAATGATCTTTCCTTCAAAAACTCGGCATGAAAAACATGATTGACTACTCCGGGGAAAGAAAAAAAAAAAAAGGCAAAAAAAAGCAACAAAAAACCACCAAAAAAACCCCCACAACGCACTTCTGAGAATTGAGAGAAAAGCACTTGTGCGGTGCAGTGCTCTCTGCGCGTTCCTTCAGTCACACCCACGGGTACGTTTAGAAGCAGCCCCTGAGCGCGGGAGCGCCCGGACACGGCTCTCGGGAGAGAATCACGGCTCGGTTTCTGGGGGTCGAGCTTTGGCTGGGCCTGCGGGGGCGGTGGGAAGGGGCCGGCAGCCGAGCCCCCGCGCCGGCCGCTCCTCGCCGAGCCCCGAGCGCGAGCGGCGCCACAGCCGGTACAGCCGCCCCGTAACGGCCGGTCGCACCACGACTCGCCGTCTCCCTCCGCCGCGCCGTACAGCCCCAGCGCCGGGGCAGAGCGCGGGGCCGCGGGAGGGCGGGCGCGGAGAGATCTCGCGAAGCTGGGGGAAGCGGCCGGCGGTTGCGCGGCTGAGGGGCTGCGCCGCCCCCCCGCCTTGTGAGGCGCAGCTCCTGCCAGGGCGGTGAGGCGCTGCCTGCACCTCGCTGCCAAAGGCGGAGTGCCGGTGAAGGCACCTCAGCTTTTCAGAAGAGAGCCAGAAGTCATTACCCCTCACGTTCTGTGCTCGGGAATCTTCCGCTTTTCCTTCCTTCCCTCACCTCATCCTGGGTAATGGTTTTAGACTAAACCAGGGTAGGCTGAGACTGGATCTAAGGAAGAAATTGTTTCCAATGAGAGTGGTGAAACCCTGGCAGGGGTTGCCCAGAGAGGGGGTGGAGGCCTCATCCCTGGGACCATTCCAGGTTGGGTTGGACGGGGCTGTGAGCAACCTGATGTGGTTAGCGGTGTCCCTGCTCCTGCAGGGGGGTTGGGCTGGGTGGGCTCTAGGGATCCCTTCCAACCCAAACCATTCTATGATCCTCCTACCTTCCAAGACGTGTGCTGGAAACTGGACTTACTTTCCTTGCATGAACAGGTCCCATAGACAAGGTTTAGGGCACTCTGGAGGAGAGGAAAGAAAGTTTTAATACAAAAGCACACCAGCTGTTACAGCAGGGATAGACAGACAGCCAGAGTTCACGCTGTTTTTTGAAGTGTGAAAATATCAGCTGAGCCACCAGGCATCTTGAGTACAGAAGTTTGGAGAATCAAGGAAGATGGCAGTATACAGCATAGGCTTTGGTCTTAACAAAAGCTGTAAGGATCCCACCTCTCAACTTGAGCTTCAGAGAAAAGCATCAACTTCATCAGACAATTTGACGAGGACCAGTTAAAAGGCAGGGAAATTAGCACCCAACCTGTTCCACCTGAGTGTCAGGGATGAAAGTGCCATAGCTAACCTTACAGATGCTCATCCCAGTCAGATAAGCATGAAGGAAAAGAAAGGAATTAATTAATTTTACATTTTCTCTTTTTTTTCTAGTTACTTTCCTAAATTGCTTTTACATAGTTTTTTTTTTTTTTTCTTCAAGAAAAAGACAAACATGTTCTATAACAGGTGATTGCATGCCACAGTCCATAGAACAGCGGCCACTTTGCTAATCAGGGGCAGAGATAAGGCACCAGTAACGTAGCACCAGGTGTTGCTTTTCATGTCAGCCCTGCTTCTTGATTTTCTATTTCCTGAATCAGGAAATAGTGTCTAAGAGAATATATAACAGTTACATATGTGGTTGGCTGCTCTGAGGCTTTACAACAGTTACTAGGTAGCTCTTGATAGTTATTTTAATTCTCATAGTAATAGTACTCTGAGTAGAATAATGATTTTGTTTTGGTTTTATCCATTGTCCTGGGTATGACTTTAATGGTGTATCTTTGCATTTGTTTTATAAAATACTTCTCCCTTATAACATCCCTGTAAAGCTGAGCAAGCTCTTTTTAGAGGAAAAATGAGGTACAAGGTAAGGACTTGAGGTATAGTTTTACAAATCATTATGGTACTTTAAAGCTGGTTGCTCAATCCATGTGTAGATTTGAGCATACTGAATAAAACATCTGATTTTTTACATATATTTATGAGTATTAAGATTTACCAAAGGGGATTGATGGCAACTAGCACATCCAAGTGGATGAGTGTGCTCTGTAATAGGAAAACATAGAGCGAGAGGAGTCAGATGTTTCTTTGTAGCTCTGAATTATGGGCTTGGGATTCACAAACCAAACCTTTCCTAGGCTTATGTGCTAGTGGAGTAGAAAGAGAAAGGAAATAGCAGGAGCCACGTTTGCATAACAGCCTACTGCTTAACAATCGGTCATGAATATACTTTGTTTTGGGCCACTTTAGAAATCCTCATCTAGGACCATTAGCCTCCTAGTCCTTGGCCACCAGGAGATGGACTGAGAAATTCCTTTCTCCTCTTGAAGAATGTTATCTGTTCCTTATGAACTGCAGTGTTCCAGGGTTTAGGCACAGAACTAAGAGAAAGTCTGACTCCGTTTCATTATGTTGAAGATGTCTGATGCTAAGTTAAAATTTTTCTACTGAAAAAATACTGCCCGACACCCTCCATCTTGCGTTACTTCTGCAAACGCCTACACATGTTAAGAATATTATGCATGACGGGGCATTTGTGTAAAAATCACGTGTAAGTGCTTATGTGAGCAGTGCTTTAAGACCTGGTATGGAAGTGTATGCAAGTCTTTTTGTAAGCTCAGTTACTGAATATGAGTGTATATTTTGCAAACTAAAATTTAAACAAATAACTTTTATTTTAAACCCTGCATATTTCTCATAATCAGATATTCAGTGAAATTTTTTTTTTAATATTTATTATATAAAAAGATGTTCACTCCACAAAATATGGTATGGTAATGTATGGTAAATTATTTTTTTAAAAAAAATCTTTCTGTAATCATCTTCAGCTTGACATTTTTAACCTATCATGAAATGTATATAAGTGTCTGTTATCTTAGAACTTGAAGAGGCCTTGATGAGACTATTGAATTTATATACATGGGAAGTTGGTCTTGAGATGCTCTCATTTTTTGTGTTTTTATTCCCTACCTTGCTCTTCCTTCTGGCCTTCTTGAAAGGGTAGACTTGAAAAATCTGGATTGTTATAAATGCAAATATTTTTTTCAGATTTCAGAATGGAGGGGGTACGAAAGAATAATAAAGAAAGTTCAAACACCGGAGAAGATGCTGGGCCCAGTGTTGCTCCCACAAGTAGTGCTGGGCCTAATCTCACTGCAGAGAGTTCCATGCCTGTTCCCATTATACCAGAAGATGCTGTAACCAGATCTCGTCGCTATACTCGTCAAATAACAAGCTTTTCCTCTTCCCAAGAGTCTTTTTCCATTGCAAGCCGAAAGTTGTCTAGGTTTTGCCGGAGCACTAGTGGAGTTCTGTCCTTGCAAGAAGTTATGAAAGAAAAACAGGTTTAGTATTCAACCTTAGGTCTTGAAATAGATTTCTGGTTCTTTTATCTGATGATTAAATTCAGTTTATGTTAATTATTTCTTATTATTTTTTTCTTTTGTTTTTGTTTATACTTCGTTTATACTTGGTTTTTTATTAAATTAGTCCTGGTACAAAGTGAGTCTTTGTTTTTAGTGTTTGCAGTATTTTAACCTTTTACTTTAAAGTAATAGAGGAAGGAAGCAGGACATATTAACTGAATAATTTACACCAAAGCAAAGCTGTTCCCAGCTTAGTCTGTGCAAATATTTACCCACTCTAGATACTTTAGTTTTAAATTGATTTGTGACCATTCTGTATTAATATAATAAATTGAAATATTGATTGTGAAAAATAAAACCAGTTAATATGGCACACAAATATCTTAAAATCTAGCTGTAGTGTATTTAATGTTTGCTTTTCCTTGACATAGCCTCAGAGTTGACTTTACGTTTTAGAGTAATTCTTAATAATTTGTTCTTCTGTTAGCCTCTGAAAACGTAGGTATTTTTAAAGAGTAGGGCAGTTATGTAATCTTGTAATACAAGACAGTAGATTTCAGCATTAGTTGCGAGTTAAGTAGCAGATCGTTGTTGCGATTGCTTCATGTATTTTTAGTTTGAAAGACATATTTAATGTTTTAGGCTCGATACAAAGAAGCAAGAGAACATCGAAGAACAAAAGTTGATGCTTCGTATAAATACATATTTGAAGTTCTCAGTATCAGGCTAGGTTTAGACTTAACAACTGTAGAAGAAATGATTTTGGATGTCCCTTCGGTGAGTTTGTTCTATGTGTTTGTTGATTTCAATTTTTAATCAAAAATATGTAGCACACTGGTCCTTTATTACGAAGTGTTATCCATCATTTAGATTGTTTCTGCCAGAAAATGTGATTAATAAGGCACACAACTCATCTAAAATGCTACCTGACTAAATCATTCAACTTAGTTTCCTGATGGGTTTGCAAATATTCCCAGGGTTTTTGATTGTGGCTTTTTCATCATTCTTACCTCAAGGAAAATATAATTACTGCTGTTATTTTGACCCAAGGGTTTCTTGTCACATCCACCAGTTCCAACAAGTTCCATCCATCTCAGCCTGACATTATAATTCTAAAGACAATAGTCTTCATTTGTTAAGCTAGTCCTCACTGAAATGCCAAAGATTCTGCAAAAATATGTGTAACTTCATAGGAACGTTTTGAAAATTAAGACTGTTATTTACTGATAAGAGAGAAGGTTAATCCTGCACTATTTAATTAATGTAATTATGTTTGGAAAGACCCATTAAATAATTTCCAGTTTTGAGTGCTGTTTTATTTTTGTATTTTTAGATGGGATGAAGTGGGTTTGTAGAGTGAATAGATCCCAAACCTGTGGAACTTCTGAAAGCTTAGTCATTCTTTGTGTGTCTTCAGCATTGTGTCTTTCATAGTGTTTCCAAGTGCTTGAACAACCAGGAGCTAAACTGTTCTTTTAGTAACCAAAATTCAGTATGGCTGTATGTGAAAAGATACATCCCTTGCCTTCTCTGATTGCGTGATGCTATTTTTGCCTGTTAGAGAGATTTGATTCAGCCAGATATTGTCTCCTTAGAGCAAACAAAACAAATGTTGGAACTTTTAGCTGTTCAGTTACAAGCCAAATTTAGTCCCAATCAAAATCTATTGTTTATTGTTTGTTTACTGATATTTATGTATCATAAAATGTACTTAAATAGCCCTGTTTTTTTCTTGTGTTTGTACAACAGAGAGGTGCTTTAAGTGTTCTCAATCAGCCAACACTTTCTTTTTTTACAGTTGCTAAACGGTATATAGTTTTAGATCATCCTGACTTCAGGCAAAACTGCTGTTCTACACTGAGGTTGATTAATTGAGACACTTGAGAACCTTTGGGTTCTTAAGGCTTTTTTTTAAGTTTTGTTTGGGGGTTTGTTTTTGGTGATTTTGTTTTGGTTTTTTTTTGCTGTCACCAGGACAATCTGAAAACTTTCTATGGTTGGAAATTTTCTAGTTTCCAGTTTTAGTTTATTCCTAAAGTTTAGGCTGCTAGGGCTGTGTCAACATCGTCCTTTAACAAATTGCTGGTCAGTAAATTCCCATATACATACCATGTCTTTGGCATCCATGAGTTAAGTTTTACCCTTTAAAGCATTAGCTTGCATGTGTATTCACGCAGTGAGTGTTTGTACCATGGGACTTGAACCAGAAGCTATTTGCAGAAGCAGTAGCCACAGGGACAGCTCACGTTGTAACCTCCTCTGTAAAATCACACAAGCCCAAAAATTACTGTTTACCTTTCTTTTCCTCACAAGTTGGAGTGCTTTTATGCAGTAGTGAATCTTTTTCTGATCTTTCTTGTTGTTCTTTCAGCACTCTGCCAATTTTTCTTTTCTTTCACTATTTTTGGGGGGATTTTTTTTGTATTTTGCTCAGTTTTAACCCTGTTATTCACTAGTGCCTGTTAACCAAAGTGAAAGTGCAGTGTACATTTCTAGAACTGGCTTGGTTTCACCTCTTTTGCTTTTGCACAATCTTGTCTTCTCAAAAGAGTGAGTTTAAATTCTGTCCACCTGGGTGTCACTAATTTTCCTATCACTGTTTGGATTCAGATTTTATATTTGTTTACTTTGGGGGAAAAATCATGCTTATAAGAAATATACCACATCTAAAGGTCTATGCTTTGTACTTGAACAGGGGATGCATCTCCAGACATACTTGTTAGCTAAATCTCCTGACTTTTTTGACAGGGAGTTTGTGTGTCTCGCTACCAAGGTTGAGCCCTTCAGTTGGACAGTTTGAATGCCCAGTCACAACTTGTTGAGTTAGTCATCCTTGCAGAGACTGTGAAAGAAGCTGGATTTTGACCAGATCAGTATCTTCTGGTCTCCTCCAAACCTTCTTTCAGTGCTTTTCAGAGCTTTGTTCGCCTCCTGCTATATCACATATCCTGGTTTTACCAGGACACACAAATTACCTAGGGCAGTTTGAAAATTCAGACTTTGGAAACCCTAGCTGTAATTTCAGGGAAGTTCTTCAGAATGATAATCCATACACAAACAGCGTTTGTTTCAAAGCTTTGCATCCTTACTATCCAAAGGCAATGACAAAATCAAAATGGCTGTTTATGGACAGGTACAGCAAGCTAGTTATGAGGCAGCATGGCCTTTCTCAGATGTGATCTCATCGTCCTTCCAGAGGTCGACAAAATCTTTGTTGTCAGGAAAAGGTTTTGGAGCCAGTGTGGCCAATTCATGACTCCAGAATAAAATCATGTGTCATGGTACTCCTGTTTTACAAATGAATCTGTTAGGTTTAGGGGTAGAGTAGCAGTAGCAGGGTGTCTCAAGTCATGTAGATCTGCTGTCTCTTTCTAAGTCTCTTATGACCAGTTATTTCCAGTTGATGCTTTAGACTTACAGATCCCTGTCAGTGACAGAATATCCTCCAGCGTTATCCCTATCTGCATTACTGGACAAGACCATAAACATTTGATATACGGTTATCAGGAGCTAAGCCACCTGTGTGTGCAGGTTCAGTACTTGAAGGCAATATTTGAAATATCTATTGTATTGGTTTGTTACTCTGCACAGTATTTGAGAATAAACATTGCACGCCACCAAAACTTTAAACAGTGGCACGGTCAAATTATTTTTGCATGACTTAAAGGCACATAAAAATTTAGTATTTTGGATAACAAGTATTCACTTCTTGATTTAACAGTTGGAAGCCTTTGATTCTTTTTTTGCCAAGGGAGGAAGTAAAGTGTTGAAAGTTCTATATCAAGAAGGAGAACCACCAGGAATAGGTAAATTTTTAGCAATATTAATACAGGCAGACGCAAGAGTGTCTTCTATTGTTAATTTTGTTTAGTGTTTCCCAGAATAAAATCTGGTTTTACTTGTTCATAATTTTGCAGTCTTTCGCTATAAGGACTGAAAAGTCATATTTTAATTGCTTGCTTCAAGTCAAATTGTTTAGAAAAGTTTTGGTGAATTTCAGTCATTCTTGGAAGGAATGCTATAAAAAGATAAATTCTTCTGAACTTAGAGTGGTTGCAACTTTTTCTTACAGCAGATGTGCCCCCAGTTCATTAGAAAGTACTTTTATAAAACCTGTCTGAATTTGCATTTATTATAAATATTTGAAATTTTTTAGTTTTTGCATTCTCAGTAGAGAATTAGCATTTAATGTCTAAAATCCCTAATGATTCTCTAAGCACTGAACATGCTGTTCCCTTACCAATTTGTATGATACAATGAAATTGTATAGATTTATATCCACAGAGGACCTGCGGGTATCTCTGTTTTCTCACTTAGGCATGACATCTTGTGTGATAGGATGAATGTGAATAAATTAATGACCTCAGTCACCAGCAAATTAACCCATAATGATGGGCCGGAGCAAATTCCCTTTTCAGTGCAGTACAATACACCAAAATTGCTTTGTAAGGCATATATTATGTGTTTGGTGTAGATTATTAATTGTGTGGTTAATTACAACCATGGATTCTGCTGTTATTGCTTCTCTTACACACAAAAGAAGAAAATAAATTATTTCTATGTTGAATTGTATTTCACTCTATTAATTTTAAGCATTTTATAATACCCTTACTTTTAAAAATAGTGACACCTATGAATTCTTTTCAGAATGTGGTCGGATAATTCCAGGACTTGTGAAAGGAAGTAAAACGATGCGATTTTATGTGGACAATACACCAGAAAAATTCGTAGGAGTCTGCTTATTTTTCATTCGGTGTAAGAATGACAGCCCTATAAGTGCAAAAACTATACATGAGGTATTCTCTTATATATTTTAAAACCTAAAAACTTTAAAAGTAACTCTTTTTCTTTCATCCTTTGTTTCACTGTTGTCACTTAGGAAACATTACTGGTAACTGCGTTTTTTGAACACTAAGCTATATCATGCTCTTTGCTCTCCTTTTTGGGTAGACAATGTATAGCTGTATTACTTCAGCAAATACTCAGGATATCTTGTGAATTCAGTGTTTTATAGGACTCTGTTAAAGTCAGCATTTAGATTAATTTCTCATTCTCCTTGCTGTTTTTGAAGAGGTTAAAGCCACTAGGTACATTTTAAGAAATCTCTAAACTAGAAGGACTTACTGAGAAGACTTTATTACAAATACCAGAAGAGGAAAAGTTTACTTGTAGCTTTCTCTTTTATGTATCTTTGAACGCATGAAATACACATTTATCCTATGCAAATTACGTAGCATGAGTTTTTCTGCTTTACAGCTACGTAAGACAAGTTATTAGATAAGTGTGGGCTTCATTCTTGTTAATAGCTACGCATCTTAATATTCTGTCAGTGCTCAAGGGACAGTAAATAGATTAGAATCTGTCCTATATGTGTATCTTCTAATTAATATGATTTCAAATTCTTCAGGCAGAAAATCCATTATTAATTTATATACTTTACATTATATATTAAAGATGTTTTATTCCTTTTGAGAGCTGAGAAGCTGAAGGGGGAAAAATCACTATTAGCAGAAAGGTACAAGATCTGTCTTTATCAAGAGTCTCAATAATGGTCATGAATTACTTCTGCATCAAATTCCTTACTGAAGTGATGAGAAAAGGAAACTTATGTTCTAGGTAGTTTGTTACATGAAGTATGTTAATATGTGCTGATTTGAAGGACATTTAAAATATTGGAATATTAAAAACAGTCAGCACTTGTAAAGTTTAGTTTTGGAGAGTAGACAAAAATTTCATCTGATCCAAATTAATATGCATTCAGTCAGATAATTGCTTCTAGTATAATTTCAGATACAGGCATTCAGAGCATTTTTGCTACTTGCATTTCATTACTTACTATATAATTGCAGATGGGGACATTTAGAATATTTTTCATTGCTATGTACTATTTAAAAAATTTCCAGACTTTCTGTATGATAAGAAAATAACTGAAATTACAAAATATAACCTGGCAGCCTTTTAAAACTGTATTAAATCATTATTGACTTCCCTTTTTTATTGAAAACCTTATCTTATGGTCACACTGTCGGTATTGGTATTTTATAAAGATTTTGTCTCCTTACATTGAAGTTCTCATCGGCAAATTAGAGTGCCTTTATAAAACAATACACTAATTTTTATAATAGTTTCCAGTGTAAGTTACTGCATTACTAACAATCATTCTGTTACAATGCAGGATATATTCTTTGGTGTTCTGGATGCCACTGAAGGACTCCTACGTGGTGTTAGGAATATGATAGAAAAGATTTTCCTCCCTGCTATCCTCGCAACAAATAATTGGGGTGCTTTAAGTCAGACAACACAAGATACAAAAGACAAACAGAATTTTGTGGAAACAATTAACAGATATCTTTCTTTTTTAGAAGGTAAGCATTGCATTTAGGAAACAATCAAAACAGAGGAATTCTACTTAAGAATTTCCATTTAAAGGTAGTAGCACATAGGTAAGGAACTTTTTCCGTTCTGCAAGGAAAGTGAAAATGATCAATTACTTGCATAATAAATGGATAGATAGATTATTTACTCTAAGAAAATTCTCTAGTGATATGTTACTTTTAAGGAGGAACACTGGATTTAAAACAAGAATTTTTTGGTTTATGTGAGTGCAGTAAAATGGTGATTATATTGAAACAACACTGATTGCAGATATATGTTCCCAAATTTAAATTGTTTACACTGATAGAAATTAATTTGAGAGTTTTAATTCATTCTGTATTGTAAATGCTTTTTTTTTCAGGGGCTAGAATAAGCATTGAAGGAACTGTTGAGTTGGAAAAAATAGATGACATAAATTTTTCTAAACTCCAGTCCATTGAGAAAGTAACTGTAGCAGCTGATAATCCTGACTTGGTTCACCGGCTAGAGGAAGTACTTATGATATGGTATAGACAAATTGAACGGGTAAGTTGTTGTTTTAACACATCAATCCAACATGAATATGGATAGATATTTATAAATGATACATGAGACTTGCCTGAAGTTAGTTGAAGGCTTCAGCTGCATTTCCGCTTGAGTAAGACAAGTGCTGTGCATATGTGAAGTTAAGTAGGTAGTCCTTATCCCTAGGAACTTGCAGTCTAGCAAGAATAAGAGTTTCTGAACAGTTAATACACAAATAGGAAGAAGGAGAGGACACAAGGATGCAGGAGTAAATAACACTGGCAATGACCACATATATATACAGTTAGGTATACCCTATACACTACCTGTTAAGTTTCTGCTGCCAGTCATGGTCTGAGATACTACTCTTAGAAAGATCTTTGACCAGGCCTATTAGGGCATTTTTTTATCCTGTGTAATTCTGACATGGTAAGGTCTCAGTTATCCAAGAAATTAGCTTCTGAGACTTCTGTGATAAAGCACAGAATCCTCTGTCAAAATACAGGATCTGTGTAGACTGGGACATACTCTACTTATAAGTAGTTATAGTGTGTTTAGCTCATGAGAATAAAAATGTAAAAAAGTCATATAAAAAGAGCTGACTGCACATTTATCAACATACAAATGAGAACCTTTATGACTTTATGTCTGATATTTAATGTTTTTATTAAAATAGTTCTTCCATTTCTTTATAAGTGAAGTGACATTTGGTGCATCTCAACCCATAGATTCTGATTAAAGAAAAAAAATATGTTTATATGCTGAGATTCACCCAGTTTATGACATCAGTTGATAATATGTATTAGTTGCTTTCACTTCAGTTTAAGAATATGATTAAGTGCAGTTCAGACTTAGGATGCTTTTCCAAATCAGAACCATTTTAATGTGTCAAAAAACTGCAACCTCGTTCCTTTTTAAGTCAGTATCCTCAGAATGTTTCTTCTCTTCTTCTTTATAATGATTTGTCTAGTCTCTGTAGTAGACATTTGGGTTTTTTCAAATTGGTTGCAGGTTCTGATTGAAAGTAAGCAGATGAGGAAGGAAGCTGATGATTCAGGTCCACTGACTGAACTAGAGCACTGGAAATGTATGTCTGCTAAATTCAATTTTATTATTGAGCAGATCAAAGGACCAAACTGCAAAGCTGTCATTAATGTTCTGAATGTTGGACATTCTAAACTACTAAGGGTAATTATTTTTTTTCTTTTTTTTTCCTGTTGTTTTTACTATAGTAGACAAAGCTTGTGATATTTATTTTATTTCATTGCATTTGAGAGATATTTCCTGAGGAGAATTAAAAGAGGAAAATTTAGGTATGGTGCTGGTGTGCTTAATATATTAAGAGAAAGAATAAGACATTTTTAAGAGATACAGACAAGAATTATCATAAATGAAAATAACTTTTATTGCCTGCTTTGACAGTGCCTTTTAAAAATGAATTTTCCAAGGTTTACTTCCGGCAAATCAGTGCAAGTTAAAGCAATAGTTCACTATGTGTGAAGTCTTTTACAGTACTGTTTTACCCCTAGAAGTGGCAAGACTTAGATGCCAGAATCACAGATGCAGCAAATGAATCGAAAGATAATGTGAAATACTTATGCACACTTGAAAAAGTTTGTCAGCCACTTTATAACTATGATCTTGTAAGTATGCATTTCATCATTCTTTAAGCGTAGTTTAGGTATTTACATAGAATGCCCAGAGCAAAAGAAATCTTTGTATTTGCTTAAAAGTAAATTTTTCTAATTTGCTTTTCTATTTTTCTTTTTTTTCTGATTTTTTTTTCCAAATGCCTTCCAAGCTAAATGTTAAAGCATTAGTTTATTATATGTGACTTTAAAGATAATGTTTTAAAATATGCATTTTATCAATAAACATAAATATGTATGATTGCCTAGTAAGTCAGTCCTGCTGCCGATATTATTTTTAAAATGAGCTAAAACGGGTACATATTTTATAATACAAGAATCTCAAATTATGTATTTCATTGAAAATTCCATATGTTGATTAATAATCACACAGCTGTAACCAAAATACCAAATTTCATTTATAGAGGGAATAATGAAACCTAATGAGGTCCTAAGTGGGTAAAATAATGTTTTGGTACTGAAAACGGCATTAGCTGCTTCTATTTGTATAACTACCAGCTAGTCAGAATTTAAATAATTGGTTGTCCGTGTACACTAGTCAACCCTAGTTCAAGGTATCAGTTATTAGGTATATTAACTATTAATTATTATAACAGGTATATATTTCTAATGACTGTTGCAGAAAAGGATGGAAGGAGGAAATACCCTAGGAAAAATTGCTTGTTCTGCTTTGTTTTTTAGTCCTCTTTGGGTTGGTGCTACCTACTTCCTGTCCTGTATCAGGAAGTGTTGCATTTCTTTTGAATTTCTGACAGTGTAGGATCCTGCTTCAAAGTTTTAACTGAGGGGAAGCAGAAAGACTGTGATAATATATGACATAGACCTGATACTGCATGGAATAGTAGAAGAGAGGGGTGTGATAAACAGTATTACTAAGCTGTTTATCTTCAGCTCTTCACAGTATCACTAGAGGGTGCCAGGTACCAGCCCATGATGATGAGCTGCTTCATAGGAGTTACTAAGAGAAAATTATTTGTATCTTAAACAAGACAGACATTTGTGGGTGGAAACCCATTAAAGAGTTTAACATTTTGACAATACAGGATAGCTAAATGTAGATCTTTGTTTCATCTGGAACAGCTTGGATACATCTGAATTTCTGTTTCATCTCTTGGAACATTGTTCCAGAGATCAAGATAATTTAGGTAGGATTTTCTATGGTATTCAACTTAAAAATAATGACACCCGAGTTAAATATATCCTGGTTTAAAAAGAACTACATTCTGGATTGAGTTTAATTTAAATTCTGATTTTGAAAATTATTTTAAACATTAGTGAATCTGGAATGGAGTACATGCAGATACGATATTTAGTGTGCATAAAATATGGCATTTAGTGTATGCAGTATCACAGAGTCACATTTGTAGCTGAAGTGGGTTACTATATCAAAAGTTAGACTGAGCATATAACTCAGGGCTTTGAATCAGAGAAATCTCTATACAGTCCAGTATTCAGAGTTGTATCTTTTTGTCAAGGATTAAAAACAAGCAAACAAATAAACAGTAGACTCAGAATCTCCTGATTCCATCTGGGGAAGAGTGGGGGTGGGCAATGATGAAAAACATGTGGACACTGAGGGTTGTTTTCATACCATGTAGCCTTTCTTTCACACTCTTCTGCCAAATGTGAATGCCTGCTATGTCTGTCCACACTATTCGTGTGCTTACTTTGAGTTTGCAGCCCAAAGTTAATACCAGGAGCTTGGCTTCTCTGTTGAGGGGTGACAGTCAAACTTACCTTTTCTTCATGTTCTGAATTGCAACTCTGCTAAATCCCTGATTATTTTAATGAATTATCATTTTTTACCTTTTTTTTTTTCCTCTTCCAAAATAATTTGGAAGTGATTGAATTACGGAATACTTGTAATACCAATGTTTGATTTTTATGTTACGAACAATGATTTCATTAAATATGTGAAAGATGTATGTGTTTCATATGATGATTGAATGAATTAGGCACTCATTAATGAAATTAACATTGTGACAATTATTTAATGAGCTTTGTGAAATGTCTGAATGAAACTTTTTATGCAATGTTATCACAATGTACTTGCACAGAGTATATCTAACAGCTGTACTTGAAATAAAACAAAAGCATTAATCACAGAGAACCACTGTCAGCTGCCAGAGAATACTTTCTTTTGTGCCAAAACTTGTAACCTGTACTTTTTTGATTTTGATCATCAAAATAGCATATTAAAATATTCATATTAATATCTTTAATCTGATTTCTTACCGTATCATCTAACAGTTTTATTGTTTTTATTAGTTGAGGTTTAAAAATTTATTGAGTGTGATTGGCTTTTTTTTACAAGAAACCTTTTGGTAAGGTGCCATGCCATTTTGAAGATTGGTTCATGTGATTTAGGGAAAAATGTAATTTAGAAGTTGTCAGTATAATAGAAGTATAGTTGCTAAGAATGGAAAGTAAAATTTTCTTCAAAACTCTGCTTTTAAGGTATCAATGACACATGGAATACCAAATTTGATAAATGCTATACGAATGATTCACAGTGTTTCAAGATATTACAATACTTCTGAGAGAATGACATCACTGTTTATAAAGGTAAATATATCAAGTATAATATTCATTACAAAATTATGCAATTTTTTCAGAAAAAAAAAAATTGTTTAAATCAGTAGGTCATTTGTTAAAAAGTGTGGTAATAAATAGTGGGTGTCTGCATGGGACAAGAAGCCAAGTCTGTTGATTAGAAGAGGATTGAACTTGGAATAGAGACTTGTCTTTTGGAAGGAACTTTGGTTATTCTTGGTTCAGCAAAATTAGGGATTTTTTTCTTATCTTCTTGATTAATCTCCTGATCTGAATTAATCTGATTAGCTGTTTCCTAAATCACTGAATCCACAAAGATTCTTTTATTATCAGCCTTGAAGACCTAATTAAGCAGATGGCCATCAGTCTGACTAGGCTATTCCTCCAAAAGGTATGAAAGACAAAAGGTTCCAGTTTTCAGAAGCAAGTCATACTTGAGAAGTTAACTGAATCTCAGGTCATAAACTTTGCCACCTTAAACAGAAAATTAAGACCAGCTAAGTAATTATACCAATGTCTTTTGTGGAATCCAGGTATTCACTATAGGAAAAGATGGTTTGTGTAATGATTTTGGAACAAAGAAATCCTTCATAACTAAAATACACATCTTTGGTAATCGTATAGAGAAAATTCATAGCAGACCTTCATTACATCACTTTTTTTTTTTTTTTTTTAAGAACACTCCAGGTTTTAGTGTAAAGTTTTGTTACTATTCCATTTGAACTAGGATATTAAGAAATATGTGCTTTTTTGAGACTATAATTATCCATGGCTGGGGCTGTTTTCCATACATCAGATGTTAGGTATCGATTATGCAGTAATGTTTCTTTTGCCTGCTATGTAATTGCTTTTTATATGTTTGTGTGTTGACACTTGCTAGTGTCTGTCTAATGGTCTAAGGGATTGAGCATTTCACTACAGAGGCCAATATCAAACTGGTTGCATGAAGCTGTGCTAATAAATAGCAAGGAAGCAGCTCTATTTTAATCCAGTGGTTTAAGGTCCCCCTTACTGTTTGCTTCCGTTTAAAGATCACTAGACATGACACTGGAGGGTCCTATCTACAACTTCACCACTCATTGTACTACAGTGTAAGGCTGCCTTTGTTGCAGCAGTTATCAGTCTTTATTTAGTTAGGGATTCTTAAGAATGGCTTCCAGTACCTCTCGTGTGTCAGGAGAACTGTTTTGAATTGTTCACATTATTAAATAGACAAAAAATATTATCTACCTGTAGCTGTTCTCTGATATGTGTTTTCTGTGTCTGCATTCATTCACGTACTCCTCTCTCTTTTTCTGTCATTACAAACTTTGGATTTTTGTGATTGAGAAGTAGGAGAGTGTTCTCTCCTTTTCATAGCCATGTGACACCAAGGTAAGGGCATACTGCTAGGACAGAAAATTCTTTAGGAGCAGTTTTTAAATAAGGATGCACACACTACAAAGTCTAAATATGACAACATAAGTGAAGAATAGCTAGAATTAAATAACTTCTCTTTGTTCTTCAGTTATGGTTGGTGATATTTTGTATTTATGCATATGTATTGTTGGACTTACAGTACTTATAAATACTACCTGGGACTTATATGCATTTCTGGGAGTGTTTTAAGACTTTATAGGGTGTTTGTGATGTATATTACATATATTATTTAACCACTGTTATTCCCACAGGTGAAACTTATCCAGACTCTGATAGTACTAATACATGCATGTGGGAATTTTGTTAGGTTTTGCAAAACAGGCAAATTTCTTTATAAGCTTAAGACCTACTTGTTTTCATTTTTCTGCACTAGGTTACAAATCAAATGGTCACAACATGTAGAGCATATATTACAGATTGTGGCTTGTCTCGTGTCTGGGAGCAGGAGGCATCAACAGTCATTGGAAAAATTAAGGTTTGTATTTTGGTATTCTATTATTTATGCATCAAACCTATTGATTACTTGTTGATATGCACAAGGAAGTCCATATCAATATGTATCAAGTACTTCACACCTCTTTATTTCCTGATGCTTTGAATGCTTTCCCATTCTTAGCCTGCTGCATTTGTTGAAATTAGAATAGCCTCCTCTTTATCAGGGTGGTCCGTCACTGATGTTGGAATTGGCATCTTCACCATATGTGCAACCAAGGAATTTTTCATCCTGCATAATCTACAGTCTTCCCTCTTGAGGCTACCTGTTATGGCACCATCTTCCCCTAGGGGGAACCTGGTATTTGAATAGACAATAGGACTTTGTTCAAGTAGCTCTTTCCAATACGAGATTTCCTTGGAACACCATGAAAGTTCAATGCCTAAGACAGTCTTCCTCTTCTTCAGCTGATGGTGACATATTAGGAACAAATTAAGCAAATGCAATATGCCATGGCAAAATATGTCCAAATGTCTCCTTTATATATATTCCAATGTCTCCTTTAGAGCAGGAGTCATCACCTGCTCTTTGCTGGCCTCTAAACCACTCCTTACTTTAACAACTAAAACTTTCCTTTTTTTTTTTTTTGTGACTCATTTCCCAGTGTTAAGTCTTTCACTGTACTCTATGTTCATAAGTTGCAAATATCTGCTACACATACTGACAGAAAAGCACTGCATTTAAGTCACTGCTGCCTATTGTCTGAAACTAGATTTAGTGATACTTAACCACTTTGCAACAATAGTAGGTTTGAGTTCTCAAGTCTCTCACCCATAAGCATGGCATAATGAGTATGGCATTTATTCCTTCACTTTTTAGGACTGTATGTTTCTATTGAAAGAATATCAGAAATGCTTTCATGAAACCAAGCAAGAGATTTTGGAAGCTCTAGGAGAAAAGACATTTGAAGTATCAGAAATGTACATTTTTGGAAAATCTGAAGCTTTTTGTAGGAGATTAGAAAAAGTGAGTATACTGTGTGCTGTTATTTTCTGTAGAGAAAAAGGACTTCTCCAAAGAACAGTTTACAAGGTGGACACTTGTCAACATATATGCTCCTAATCACCTCATGAAGGAGTTGTAACTCTTTATTGAGAGAAATTAGGCACTTCCATGGAGTAAGTCATCCCAATACTTTAGGCAATTACCTCACAACGTCCTTCTGAATTTGTCAATTTATCTCTGTTAGCGTGGAGAGAAATAACGTAACTGATCTAGACTTAGGTAATTATTTTATGAGGTTTAAAATGGTGTGAAACATACCTTTGGTTTTTTGAATGGTGTCCTAAGGCATTAGAAACTTTTGTTACTGCCAAACACAGTTCTTCAGATGATTCTGCTGCTCAGTGTGGTCTTAACATTTAGCTTGCTAACCCAATGAAAGGATTTTAAACTACTGTTCACAGAGTTTGTGTGGAAAAAATAATAGGTGCTCCTTGATGCAGAACAAGATCAGACAAGGCATAAGAGGGTAATGGGGCAGCCATCACAGGGTAGGAATTCTGCAAGTCTTTGATGTTTTTCCTTATTATGCAGTATATATACTAATCTGTATGGTTGGCTTTTTTATTCTGTGAAATCTCTGTGTCATCAGTATGCCTATGTCATGTTTTAACTTTTTTTTCCATAATACCCTATTGAATCTAACTGTCAAATATAAAAAAGAAACCCTTTGCATCAAGAAAGATGAAGATGATTTTACTTTGTATTGTGTGTGGTGTATTGCTGTGGTGAGAATTAACTGTGCTCTGTTGAAAATACCTGACTGAGAAGCTCAGAAGCAGCACATTTCTGAATGTAGTAGTTAGAGAAGTGGCTATTGCTTATTTTAATTTACTCAGGTTTTAGTTTATAGAGGAAGTAAGAAATAATTTGTTTTGAGCATGAATATAATGTTTGTATTTCAGATTACAGAGATGATAACTGTAGTACAAACTTTTTCTGCACTGAGTCTGTCTACCATTGAAGGGATAGATATTATGGCAGTAAAATTCAAAAATATCTACCAAAGTGTTCAAAAGAAACAATATGACATCCTTGATCCACGAAAAACAGAATTTGATGTGGATTTTGTGAACTTCATGGCAAAAGTTGAAGGTTTAGAGGTAAGTGATGTTGTTACCTTTAACTTACTTGGGGAAGAATCTCATCGCTACTTACTCAGTATCTCCCTGAATGTCAGTGAGACTTTGGACCGTGAACAGTTCTTCTTCCAAAGAGCATAGAGTTTGTGTTTGTCTGCAGGGAGGCTTTTTCCATTCTTTCTCCTCCTTCTGAAGGAAGCTGTAAAATATATTATACAGTCCTCACTGAAGATCAGTCACTCTGCAGGCAAAATGACAAAAATTAGGAGACCTGAGAGAGTGATCTACATGGAGGTGGTTTATTAGCCTGGAGACATGTCATTAGATTTTGGGCAGAACAAAGCTGTAACTGTTTTCAGTACCTTTATTTGATTCCTTGCTAAAATTGTCTGGCACTTTAAGAGATTACTTGACTGACACTAGCTATTTGATTATATTAAGCATAGACCATTTTTTGTGTTCTAAGCAGTAACAATTTCAAATTCTACTGTTAAGAAATTATGGGACATCAAAATACTATTAATACTACTATGACTAGAAAAACTATACTAAATTATATATTCTTTAGATACAGATACAGACATTTATGCGTACCTGTTTTGGGAGAATTTTATCTTCACAGCATGCACTTCAGTTACTTCAAAGGTATTGGCAATTATGTTTTAAAATATTTTAAAGTAACTTAAAATTACTGATTAGCACAATTTAAATAACGCAGCTAATTTTAGAACAAAGGGCCTAATCAGGAATTTTTTATTATTGGTGTTCTGATCCGTGTAATCATCATAAGAGGTGTATTTTAGCTTCTTACGGGAACCAACATATTCTCCTGTTTCTTAATTCCATTACAGTTTGTTTCATACATACAAGAGGATACTAATAGAAAAACATAAAAAACCACAACAGCAACAACAAAAAAACCCACCAGGGCAGAACTTTTCGATTTGCTTAAACTTGCTCAAAGCAAAAGGAAAAAAAAAAAATCCCAGATCTGGAACTATTTCCTAGATTTGTCTTTGTTTCATTTTATGTAATGTTCATGTACCCCAAAATAAAAAAAAAAAGAATTGTGTTTTAGAAATATCATTTTGAGTACTCATTTTTAATACAGGTTTCAAAGTCTGAGAATGCCATGTCTTCAAGAAGAAACAGTACATACAGTTGGTTGTATTCTTCAACATTATGTAGAAGAACTTGAAGCTACCAAAAAGGTATTTCATTTCTTTGCAATAAATTTTAAACATCATATTAAAATAAGATCAATATTTTAATATGAATAACTTTTATTCTGCCTATTTCACTAACTGACTGTCAATGATCAATTTGTCATATTTCTATTTTCCCGTTACAGAAAACAGACCTGAGTGTGTAGGTAAATATGATATACGTGCTCTTGCAGGCAAATGTGTCATCACAATTTTACTTTTTAACCAAAATATTTTTTGTTATTCCTTCATCAATTAAAGGGGAAAAAAAAAAGTAGGTTCTTTATTGGCTGTACATCACTTGCATATACCCTTCTGGTTTTTTATTATATGAGGCTTCTACAGTTAACTTGATTTATTCGTGGGTATTATCTAATGCTGTGACAGTATAAAATAGATATAAAATGTAGGTAAATTGCATTTATGCTCATCATAGAGTAATTTTCCATTATTTGGGTAGTATACCATGACTGTAGCATAAATGAGAATTAACTTGTCACGTCACTTTAAACAGTTAGAGAGTAATTAATCTAACCTGACTTTATATATCTGCAAAATAAACATCTGCATCCGAACTAGACATTATACTCCCTTTCTACTCAAGAAAGAAATGAATATTCTGGAGTAAAGTCATCTGATCTATTTTATGTGTTAACCTGAAGATTTAAATAATTCCCTTGAAATGGCCATTTTTCTTCAGTGAGTATAAAGGGAATCTCAAAGACCAGACTACTGCAAATATTTTTTTAGAGATGTTTGCATTTTGTCAGATGAATGACACATGTTTACATGAGGAGGAGCCACGTGTCTGTAAACTCTGCACTTACTAGAAAATGATTTCTCCAAACAGTGACTTACAACCGCAGCTTAGCTCTGAACCATTCTTTACAGTGTCCTTTTCCTATCTGCTCGCTGTATGTAAGGCTTCCTGACCCTCTAATTACTGGCTTAATTTGAAGAACATATTTTCAGCAGCACTGCCTGCTTAAGAAATCACTGACCCCACCCCGGCTGCTTTTTCCCAGCCAAAAGAATAGATAACATTTTCTGAGAGGGTTTCATCCATGTCAGTTCCTCTCTTAAGTTCTCTGTGAAGTTACCTGGGTTTCTTTTGCTGGCACTGTGCAGGAGACAGCGTAGGCATACAAAGACATGCCAGTAAGTGAAGAGTGGTGTCTGCTTAAGCAGTACAGCTGTTTGTGTCATCACAGCATGAGTCTGCATGCCTAAAACTGTGTGGATACAAATATTTCTCTTTCTCCTGTTGAAGAATCATTCTAAGTGTTTATTAGATATTAATGGATTGCTTTTTATCTTTGCTAAACAAGTTATTTCTAATAAAAAGTTGCCCCTGCTGCAATACTGGTTCTAAAGTGCTTGAATAATTTGTCGATACAAATTTGGTACGTGATAATTTTATGCCAAAATTTTCTTGACTGTAATGTAGCCATTCAGTGAGCAGTGTCGTGTGTCGTCGTCCCCCCCCCCCCCCCTTTCCCCCCCCCTTTTTTTTCCCCTCAGCATGGGCACAGGTAAAACCATAGTCTGTGTACCCCGGAGTCTCTACGTGCATATTAATGAGAAATTAGTAGAAAAGAGCATAGAATCACAGGTTATCCTGAGTTGGAAGGGACCCACAAGAATCATTGAGTCCAACTCCTGAAATATTAGCTATTAGTCAGGTGTATATGTCTGAAGAACAATGGTGACACTTCTGTTCAGGTAAAACCTCTCAGTTAACAGTATAGTTTAGGCCTTTCCTGAGGGCAGTTCCCAAGCAAAGGAGGAAAAGCCTGAACAAGAGTTCTTGCAACACTTCTTTACGGAGTTTTCTGTGTAAACCACAGCAGGTGGTTCCAAAGTTTACACAGCTGTACCTGTCAGGCTTGGCCTTGAATACTGGCTGCTCAGCTCCTAGGTTTGCAGTGCCTTTTGGTGTACTCAGGGCTCTGTCATAAGTAAGCACAGCTAAGAAACAGCATGAGAGAATGAAGACAGTAGACCTACCAACAGCGGTATCGATGTCTGCATCTCAGAAGAGTAGCAAGTGGGGAAAGCAATACGTTTTTCTTTCAATGACTCCACGCAAATTTTATCTGTGTGGGAGGAGGAAGAAATTGTGGTACCAGAGGAAAAACAGTTTAACATTTCAACAGATTACTTAATCCATGTGTTTAATTATATTCTTTTTATCTATAGCTTTACCAAATTCAGAAAGATGACCCTCCTCTTGCTCGAAACATGCCACCTGTTGCAGGAAAGATACTGTGGGTGAGACAGCTATTCAGGAGGATAAATGAACCAATTGACTATTTCCATGTAAGTTGATGTGAGGGAAAAATCAAGTGTTTTGTGTAACAGTGAACTGACTGACTTCAGTAGAGTGACCATAATGTTTCTGGCTATGATGATGTTACTTCTAATATACTAGGCAACCTGTTTATTTGTATGTAAATATGTAGTTAAAAAAAATATGCTCTGCAGAAACCACTGTTGTTGACCCAAGATATAGCGTTTCTTTGACTTACCACTGAACTAGCACCCCAAGCTGGAAATATGCACTGGATTGTTAATATGTCTGTCTTCATATTGCCCAAAGGAATATTTCACTGTTCCAGCCAGTGGTGTTTTTCTTCTTTTTGTAATGGAGCAAATGGAGTAGACTGGGGTTTATACATAAGACTCATGTCCTGCATTTTAACAGACTACACACCTCTTCTGTTCCTCTAGCCCCGTAGGGTTTTCTATGGAGAATCATCTCTCTTTACCAAGCAGCTGCTAGGATGTGCTGGTTTTGGCTGGGATGGAGTTAATTTTCTCCATAGTAGCTAATATGGGGCTATGTTTTGGATTTGTGCTGAAAGCAGTGTTGATAATACAGAGATATTGTAGTTACTGCTGAGCAGGGCTTATGCAGCATCAAGGCCTTTTCTGCTTCTCATACTGCCCCACCAGTGAGTGGGCTGGGGGTGCACAAGAAGCTGGGAGGGGACATGGCTGGGACAGCTGACCCCAGCTGACCAAAGGGATATTCCAGACCATATGACATCATGTTCAGCGTATAAAGCTGGGAGAAGAAGGAAGAGGGGGACGTTCGGAGTGATGGTGTTCGTCTTCCCAACTAACTGTTACGTGCAATGGAGCCCTGCTTTCCTGGAGATGGCTGAGCACCTGCCTGCTGATGGGAGGGCGTGAATGAATTCCTTGCTTTGCTTTGCTTGTGTGCACGGCTTTTGCTTTACTTTTTAAACTGTCTTTATCTCAACCCACAAGTTTTCTCACTTTTCTGATTCTCTCCCCCATCCCACTGGGGGTGAGCGAGCGATGGCCGCATGGTGCTTAGTTGCCAGTTGGGGTTAAACCACGACAGTCCTTTTTGGTGCCCAATGTGGGGCTCAAAGGGTTCAAGATAATGACAGATTTGATTGGAATGTGCTAGATTGAATTTATAGCTGTTATTGTTGTTTAGCTATTCACTGACATGCTGCTGTGCTTGCCATGGGGCTTGCTTGCCTTACTGTATATTAGACTCTAGTGCTCGTTTGTGGCTGCTTTTTGCTTTTGCTGCTTGCTGTACCGCTGCACTGCTTATCATCTTACTCTGCTGTGCCTGGGAACATTTTGATAACAGCAGTGGCCATGTGCCTGGGCTGGCAGGTGGCCAGGGCATCGCTGCTGTTTCTGTGCTGGGTCAGGCTGGAACTCCAGTGCAAAATTGAGTCCAAGCGACTGTGACCTGCGGACGAGTCCCTGTGGGAGCAGGACACCCCGAAGTGTTTGTGGCCATGGATGAGTCTGCACCAGAGCAGGTACACCTTGAAGAATCTGTGGCTGTGGTTATGTCTGTGCTGCAGCAGTCTGAAGGGATTGTGGCCCAAGGATAAGTTCACACTGGAAAAGGTACACCTTGAAGCATCTGTGGCTGTGGATAAGTCCATGCTGCAGCAGGTACACCTTAAAGCATCAGTGGCTGTGTGTGCGGTCATGCTGGAGCACCTCAAAGTGTGTGGTCATGGATAAGCCCACGACAGAGCAGTCACACCCCCGGAGGGACTGCAGCCATGGGTAAGGCCTTGTTGGAGCAGTTGTACACCTGAAGAGACCTGAAGACACTGTGGCTCATAGATAAAGCTCCACTTGGAGCAGGTACAATCTCAAGGGAATGTGGGTAAACCCAAGCCGGAGCAGGGGCAAGGGAAGGAGTTCACTGCAGTGTTAAACCCGATGGTCTGGTCCAAAGGGACCAGGGTGGAGATTGTAATGGATATACCTTTAATTTGTTGTAGCCCATAATTTGAATTCCATGTTATAGAGGAATTACTATAGCAGGAGCCACCTGAACTAATGGAGAACAAGACTTACATGAAGCAGTGCAAGTGCAGCAGTGACCTGACTTGAGCTGGCTTTGGTGCCCAGTAGCTCCACGCAACACACCACCTCTCCTGTCCTGAGTGACCACCATAACAGATGGAGCCCAAAGTCATGGACTAAATAAGTGGACATTTGTGGACATTTTACAGCTATTTTACAGGGGTTGTCCCTAAGTGAATGATATCTGTGTATTATATTAAAGGATGGGAAGGGGATGGTCGTTAATGAGGATGTATTGGGTAGTGTGTGACCTGCGCATGACATAAATGGTATGGAGTAAGGGGTGGAGAATGTGTTGGGTTTGGGTTAAACCACAACACAGGAATAGCTTAAGGCATAAGAGTGGACTGCCTGACATCCTGAAATTGTCTGATGTGTATGTTCTGGTACCACTGAAAAAGCAAGTTTATTAAAGGACCCACACAATAGCAGCAGTACAGCAATTGAGAATCTGGCCACCAGTTTCACTGCAGATGATACCTGAACTAGTCTGGAAACAGGGAATTCCATTTCTGAACTTATCAGTTCTACGTTTTCTGTACCACTAAACATACAGTTGAAGGTTGGTACCAGCCACATATGCTTTAACACTTACGGCGTTTAGGATTTTCTTCGTATTGGATTTCCTTCCTTCATTGGAAGTCAGAATCTTGCTATACTAAGATCTGATAGCAATAACATTTCTTGAAATGTTTGAGTGATTCTCCTACAACGTATCTATGGTCTCCTGCCAAGTTAACGTCTGTGTGAGAGAGGTTTTCACTTTCCTGTTTCCCTCAGACTGGTATAATGATCACCTAAATCTGTTCCAAAGAAAACAGACATAAATATCATTGCTGATTAAACAAGGCTTTTTTTTTTTTTTTAAACAATTTTTAGTTACTGTTCAATTTTGAGTAGAACTGAGCATCTATTTCACTGGGAATTACAGGTGTTTATCAGAATACAGTGAAGTAATTGCTGTTACATGTGTTAAATATTTAGTATTTATTAGTTACGAGTTCTTCCTTTATCACCCTATAAATTTGAATCACAAATACTTTATATGGTTTTTAAGTACTCTGTAAATATAATTTTTAATATTAACTTATTTAATGTATAGTCATAGTTAAACTGGGGAAAACACAAATAGTACGGTTTTCTTTTGATATTATTTCAACTGGAATGTACTGTGTTTTAATAGAAAAATTCAAATATCTTGGCAAGTCCAGAAGGTAAAGCAGTTGTTCGATTATACAACAGAACTGCCTGTGTACTGGTGGAATTCGAGGTAGTCTATCATAATGCATGGATGAAGGAAATTTCACAATTACAATATCGTAAGTAATTAAATGTGTAATTGGCTTTTTTTAAACTGTTATTAAATGCTAAGTTAATACAAATCAAAGCAGATAATTTTTTTAAGCCTCATTTACCCTTAAAATGTGCAAATTAATCATGATCCAATAAGCAGGCCCTTTGTCCCTTACCTTGAAACTTGGTTTTGATGCAGAGGATTGCAGATTTGGTGCACTGTTTGACAGATGACTGGAAACAGTAGTGAAACAAATTCAAGGCACAAAGTTCATTTTTTTTAAAATTAAAATTCTTTATATATACCATTTAATAATTCTTCCTGTTTTCTTTCTGCTATAATAATTTATACAGTTTTATTATCCCAGTCCCTCTCAGAGCAAGTATTACTTGATGTCTAGAAAAAAATGGTTGATAATCAAGCTTTATCATTCAAGCTTAATCTTAAAGATTAAATGGGAGTTGAAGTTTAAAAAAAAAAAAAAATTGAGTAGATTTTTCATGTAAATTGTAGACACTCTGTGGGCTTCCAAAGTAGTAGTGGATCTATAAGAATAAAATCTTGTTATCACACAGCCAACAGAGGGGTTTGTGTTGCTTTTATTTTGTTTTAGATTTTTACAGTATTCCTGTGTAAGCATTCATCCTCTAGGTTAACAAATTACTGTAAGATACTGAGCATCTCATAGAAGTGTTGTGTTTCCAGGTGCTTAGAAAATGAATTTGATAATTTTGTAACTTGAGCAAAAAAAAAAAAACAACAAAAAAAACCCCACAAATAAGACTGGATCTGATGCTTGTTTAGCTTATGAAGAAGAAGTTTATATATGGCAGAAAGCTAATATGGTGAAAGTCAGTTGTATATTTTCTTTAACTGAAAATTTGAAGCTAGTTCCCAAGTAACCATACATATTTAATCACTATATAGTAATATTGGAAATCTAATGTGTTCCGTAATAATTTATATAATGGAAACAATTGTCTTGTAAACTGATATAAAATGTCTTTACAGCCTTACAAGCCACAATATTTGTGCGTCATCCTAAAACTGGGAAGTTCCTGGTTAATTTTGATCCCCAAATTCCAGAGATTATCCGTGAAACCAAATGTATGATCAAGTTGGGTCTGGAAGTACCGGAGCAAGCAAAAAAGATAGTAAAAATAGAAAATAATCTGAAATCAAACAAGTTGCGGTTAGAGGTAAACTTAAAAATTGTCATGATTGCTGTTTAAAAAATAAAAAAGAGCATCTGATTAACCATAGAAATTTTCCTATGTTAAATAAAGATTAAAGCTGCGTATGAGGTAGTTTAAGGTAACTTTGTGGAATGCACAGGTGGACATAGATTATTTCATTTGAAGAACCTCTACTAACTGCTGTGTGGGCTAGTATATACTTAAATATAAGCATAGATATTCCTCATACCCCGTGACATGTTAAATATATTCTGGTGATGAAATAATTAGAGCTATCCAAAATGTGTTCACTTTCTGAAAATCAGTAAAACGCAGATTGGAATTCTTCTGGATTAGAAGATATGGTGATCCACAAAAACATCAAGAATTCTGCAGGTTACCTGTCAGAGAAGTCAGATTTTTGGTATTGCTGCAGCATTTGCTGTTGTTGTAGTGTCTGGAGAAGCTTATGTCTTGAGGATGAGGTGTACTGTCCAAGATTTGTGTGTGTGTGTAAGGCATAAAACAAGAGGATATTTTAAAACTGAGTTTGTATGTGACTTTAATTACCTAAAGCATATGATACTGAGTTTCAAGAGGGTATTGCAAGTTACAGACACTAAAGCTCAAGCTGTCTTTAGCTCTAGAGAAAGATCATACTTTGTCTGGCTTAGTGCATAAAGGCTAGGAATGTGTTGCATGATCTTCCTTGTGTAGCATGTACAGATTCATTACATTCCAGAAATGATGTACACAGGTATGCAATGTCTGTGTAAAATTCTACAGTTGTTTTCAAATGTAGTCTTGTGCTGCTTTCCGTGTTTTTTTCTGATGATTTGTTTGCATAATGGGTTGTTTGCTTCAGTAAAGAGAGCACTTAAAATACTCTTCTTGATACTACCCTTTCTAATAATTAACAGGATCTTCTCCAATATTATGAAGACTTGTGTCAAGAAACACCAACGATTTTTGTAAATCTAATGGCACCAAAAATGAAAAAGGTTGGTATTGCTCAATGCACTTCAGTATACTTCAGAAGCAGTTAGAATAACTCAAGAATAGTTTATAATTTTAAAATATTTAGATGGAAGTATTGTAAACTTAATGAATTTTACTAAAACATTTAAGACCAAAAATTTGCTCTTTGCATCCCTCATACAGTGCTCAAATAACATGTAGAATAATCTTCGTGTCTACAAGATGTAAACCCAGTAGAACAAAGAATATGGACTTTGTGGGTCTATTTATCTACAAAAATCTCTGGCTTTGACATGGAAGTAAATTATCACTTACTTCAGTTTTAGAGGTTTTCATGGGAAGTTGTGCTTTTCATTTAGCTGAAATACTAAATGTCATGATCCTTATCATTGCTTGGAGAGAATTATTAGCCTTGTGAATTGAGTCAGCCTCTTCAGTGATGTAGAAAGGTTATATACTACACTAAAGGTGCAGTTCTATTGGAGATGCAACTGACTATCCACAAGCCATTTTGTTTTGCCAGACACTTGCAAGTGTACATATGTGGTTGTTCTAAGTAACTCTTCCTTCTTTGATTGTAAATAATAACACCAGAAAGTTGCAGAGTTTGCATAAGTTTGTGCGACTATATAGAATCATAGAATCATAGAATGTTTTGGGTTGGAAGGGACCCCTAGAGGTCATCGAGTCCAACCCCCCTGCAGTCAGCAGGGACACTGCTAACTAGATCAGGCTGCTCAGAGCCCCATCCAACCTGGCCTTGAATGTTTCCAGGGATGGGGCCTCCACTACCTCTCTGGGCAACCTGTTCCAGTGGTTTACCACCCTCATTGTAAAGAATTTTTTCCTTATATCTAGCCTAAACCTACCCTGATTTAGTTTAAAACCATTACCCCTTGTCCTAACGCAGCTGGCCCTACTAAAAAGATTTTCCCCCTCTTTCCTATAGGCCCCCTTTAGGTATTGAAAGGCTGCAATCAGGTCTCCCCGCAGCCTTCTTTTCTCTAGACTGAACAAGCCCAACTCTCTCAGCCTGTCCTCATAGGAGAGGTGCTCCAGCCCTCGGATCATTTTAGTAGCCCTCTTCTGGCCCCGCTCCAACAGTTCCATGTCCTTCCTGTGCTGAGGGCTCCAGAGCTGGACGCGGTACTCCAGGTGAGGTCTCACCAGAGCTGAGTAGAGGGGCAGAGTTACCTCCCTCGACCTGCTGGCCACGCTCCTCCTGATGCAGCCCAGAGTACGGTTGGCCTTCTGGGCTGCCAGCGCCCATGGCCGGCTCATGTCCAGCTTTTTATCCACCAGCACCCCCAAGTCCCTCTCGGCAGGGCTGCTCTCAATCCTTTCTTCCCCCAGCCTGTATTGATACTGGGGGTTACCCCATCCCAGGTGCAGGACCTTGCACTTGGAATGTTGGCATGTGCTGAAGTGTGAGAAACAAAAAACTTGTCCTTGTTCTTAAGAGTTAAATAATGAAAGACAAAGAGATAAAGTTGTGATAGTCTTGACTTTAGTGATACTACTGTAAATATGATCATATCATAGCTGGAATCATAAACATCTGTAAACAACTGGCATAAGAGAACGATGAGTATTGTACAAACAACAGAAGATGAAAATGCTTTTTGAAGAAGTGAGAGAAGTTTTCAGTGCATAGGAAGAAGAGAGGAAAGCACAAATCCAAAGATGGAATGAATGAGCAAATCTAATTTATGGCTACATTGGTGCCATAATTTGCCAGCAACTCATGTAGAGTCTTAATCTATTTCTAGATTGGCTGTGTTGGTTACCTGCAATAGTACCATCCCAGTACTGTGGAGTTAAATATATTCCCTGAAAACTTATATTAAGGTGATAGTAATTGCTGTATTTGCAAATAGCTGTGTGTCTATTTGAGCTGAATTCATTGGTTTTTCTGTTGTATAGACATAGCAAAAAGAAGCAATTAGGATGAAGAGAGTGAGTGAAGTCCAGGCAGTGACTTGATAAATGTCAAAATGAAAGAGCACATCTATTTAAAATTAAGTATGACTGGAATTAGTTCAAAGTTTCTCAGCAGTTAAGCAAAATTAAGTTTCTGACACTTCAAGGATGATAGGGATGGCAAAATTTAAAACTGTAGTGGCTGTATACTGGGAAATCAGTCAGAATATTTGGAACTCTAGGCAAAAATTTCAGGGGAGCTCTGTGAGAGAGTCTGGAAAGGTTGATTTTCCTAGCCTGGCACAAGTTTAAGACTTCCTTTTCCTCAGAGTCCCATCTCCTTTGAAGGTACAGGATCTACAATGAAGGAAGGACCTTGGTGACAGGGAAATGAGGATTTTTAAAATTATCGAGGCTATAACAAAATTTGGAGAGGATGAGTGTGATTCAAAAAGGGATGAATGAAAACTGTCATTAGATAGATACGTGAGGTTGAAAGACAAGTAATTATGCTTGACCACTCAAGATATATGTTACAGGACAAATTGTAAGAGCAATAGTGGACTTGATTTTAATTTCAGGAAGTAGTGGGAACCACTGCAAGACACTGTGCGGGAGAGCAGGAAGGGGAGAATCTTTGCTGAGGATGTGCACTTGACAGTTGTTGGCAGAGGCTGTAGTATGCACTACCCTCCCCTTCCCCAATATTGCATAAATTTATTTGATGTTTCCTTTGAAAACTTGCAACCTTCCTTGCAAAAGTTAGATACCACTCTTCCTTTCATCAATGACATTAATGATTCCAATAATAATGACATTTGTTTTAAATTGTTGTGTTTGGGGTTGTTTTGTTTTGGTTTTTTTTATTAATCTATAAAATTGTATTTTTATGCTTAGATGGAAGCTGTGTTGAGGCAAGGACTTACCATGTTGACTTGGTCATCTGTGACACTGGAAAGTTTCTTTCAAGAAGCTGATCAAGTTCTGTATTTATTTAAACAGTTTTTGAAAAAGGTATATACTTGGTCACTATATAAATGACACTGCAGTTTAGAGAAATTATTTCCAGTACACTGCTCTCCATACTGGAAATGAATCTGTGCTTATTTTTGTACCAATTGAAAAACACAGAAATTTTGTTTGCTTATTAAATATGCTCCTTTTTTTTTTAAGAATTATATACTCAGTGATTCACCCCCCTTATTACCCTCAAATGCTTGATCTTTGCTTCCGTTCTTGCAGTAGAATATATTTTCACTTGTCCTCAGAATCTGTGACTACCACTCTGATTTTCAGATTCAATCCCTGCTTCTCTTTGAGCGCTTGTCCATGAATGCATTTCCATACCAGATACCTTCATATAAACACTGTCTAGTTGAGAACTTTTTAGCATTAACTGTATTCACAGCAGGCATGCTATGAAACTGTCTCCAATTTGTGCAGTCCGTAAAATAATTAAGGGGAGCATGATTTTCCAGCACAATTCTTTTCATGCTGACTGAGTCTGTGCTTTTTTCCTCTCTTAGTGTTTGCCACATAATTTCTGTATTCTTTTGATTCCATTAACATACTTGAGGACCTGTATTGGTTCTTTTTCTTCTCAAGACTTTACCTCAATAGTCAGATCATCCTTATGGCTTGATGGTTGAACTGTATGGCTATGATGTCTCCTACCAATATCATAAATTGCATCTCCTGTGGTAGGAGATTCTTAGTCACTGGTGGGTATATCCATTTCTTTTTCTGTATGGCAGAAAAACATAACTATGGTCAAGTGCTCTGCTGGTGAAACCCAAAGCTGAAAAAAAGATTGGCTGTGTAAGAAATTAACGGTTCTCTGAGCCTGAGTATATCTGAAATAACCATGTCCTTTGTAGATACGCTCTACTTCCTTAAATATGCCCATTGCGTGGCTATATTTAGCCATTGTAAATATCCCCTAAGTCACCATAATTCAAGAGGCATTGCCGTGCTTCCTTTCTTCTCTGCTTCTCTCATCTTGAGGTCTTTTGTGTTGATGCTTTTACCCCTGGGTTTTTTTCTGTTACGATTCACTTACTTAGAGGATTTTCTGCTATGTAAGGGTCTTGCATTTTCACTGCGTAGAGAAATACAATTTGTATTCTTCTGTAGAACATTGTATACCTGTAAGAACACTCTAAAATAGAATATATTATGCTTTAAAGATAAATGCACAGTATTAATATGACTCTTTCTTTTTAGGTTAATGATTTAAGTGAAGTGAGGATTGATTTAATATTGAAAGAAATATCAAATACTCTTTTAATTGTTTTACCAGTAGACGGTCCCACCACAGTAGAGAATATGTTGACCAGCAATGAGGTGTGTGCCACTTTACATCTTTGAACTTGAATTCTTGAGCATGCTAGAAACAATGCCATAGTAAATTAATATAAAACTAGAAAAGCATTCTTCTCATGGTAGAAATACAGAACTTTTTAAATTAAAATAGTTTGGTTAAAATATTTTATATGAAGATAAATTGGTTCATAGGCATTTGAGATACTTAAGCTGTAGTATTTAATAGATAACTTTAATTATGAGGCAGTTAAATAAATAACATGAGTTTTGTTTGTGTTTTGTTGGGGTTTTTTGGTTTGGTGTTTTGGTTTTTGGTGGGGTTTTTTGTATGAAGATACCAGGACAGGTTTTCCAAACTAGTTCCTTTTTTTTTTTTTTTTTTTAAAGGAGGAGGCAAAAAATACTTTGCAACAAGTATATTTGAGAATTTGAAAGTTTTCTTGATTCCAAATGAGGCTAAAATGTATTTAGTTAGTTATTTAGTGCAAATAAATAAAATTGTTAAGGACAATTTAAAGAGTATTTGGGTAACAGCAGATTCAGACTGCAACCTCCCTTCAATATTCAGTGTTTTCTGCTAGCCCTTAAAAATGTCATTGTGTTTCAAAAACGGAAATTTTTTAAAAAGCATTTAAAATATAACCAGATTTTTGTAATTATGAATAAAGATTTGGGGTTTGGTTTCTCAGTTTTTCTTTACAAATGTTGCTACTTCATTGAAATAGTCTCAGTCTGAAGAATGCAATATTCAGGGAAATGTTTTGGCTCTGCATGAAGAGGAACAGTAACAAGACAGTGATACTAAGATAATTAAATTAATATTTTTATTTAACAGACTTACACTAAAGAACGTGCTGAATTATTGAACCACAAAAGCATGCACATTGAAGATGCTGTTCAAGAACTAATATCTGTATTTGAAAAGAATTATGAAATTAAATCTTCTAAGAAAACTCCAGAAAAACCAGGTAGATAGTTGATTATTTAAATAAAAATTTCTGTCTCTGGTTCTGTAGGTTTAGCTAGTACATATCAAAACTGAATTATTTTAGCTCATTTTCTTCAGACTGGTCCCTCCCACTACAGTTGCATTTGTGTCACAGTTCTGCATTCATTTTCCAGTGCTAAACTAAACCACTGGCCTATGGGATACAGAGGTAATTCAGTATTGGTGGAATTTCTAGAGTTAAACTCTGTCCTGCTGTTTAGATTACCAAGGTATTTGGTCTAGAGGAAGAATGTTATGGTTCTACTTCTCTTAGTCACTCATGATAACTTTTTTTTTTCTTCCATGAGTGAAATACAGCGTTCCTCTCTTCTTAGCTAGGTCAGGTATTTGGTAGTGTCCCTCTCTTTGTGACTTTTTTGCCACAGTAGAATTGTATCTTAAATATCAGTGCTTTCCTGTCTGGTCAGTTTAAATTAATACAGTCAATTGCCTATCAACTCCTAGTGTATGAGGCTCATAGCTGATCAATATGGCTGGTTCCTACTCTTCTGGGGTATGTTAAAAATATTTTAGGAGGTCCTGTGCCGTTATAGGAGAAATAGCTTATAGTTGGAGGAAAATATTCTGGTTTAAGGAAAAAATTGGTTTGATGCTTAATCAGTAATGGAGCTCCTTTCCTTACATAGGATTTTTTTCTTTCTGGGTTCAGTTTCCTCGAGCTATGGAGGCATGGGCAGGGTCAATACTCTAGGTAGTTCAAGGCAACCAGAAAAACCTGATTAAAAGATACTTCTCTGTATTTTCTTAAACTGTTTATACCGATTTGGGGGTTGGTTTGGGTTGGGGCTTTTTTTGGCCATTTCCAGCTTATAGGCAGGGCTCTTAACCAGATTCCTGGTGTGAAAAAAAATGGTGTGAAATAAAACAAATTAGCTGATCCAGCTACTACTAAAATAAAAAGCAATATTGTTTTGCCTGTAAAGAGGGGGGACAGCATGCTTCAAAGCAGAACACAATGTTCAGTTAACAAAAAAATACATGTGGTTTTTTTTAAATTTACAGTAAAAGAAAAACGTATAATGTTTGGAAATAATGAAGAGGAGAGAGAAAAGAATACTTCTGCAGCTCTTCATGGTGGTAGTAGCAAGGGCAATGATAAAGAAGATGAGTTTAAAAAGGTATTCTAGATAAGGGAATTTCTTTCAGACTGATCTGATTAGTAAACAGTATCTTGAGTTTTGGTAGCTGGATATCTGTGTTACAGAAAGACATGACATAAAGAATATCAAACGTCATGTAAAAATGATGAAATAGCTTCCCTACAAAGTGAGTTTAAGATGTATTTTAGCTTTCAAAAGTATATTCTATGTTATTCCAGTTATCACCTTTATTAAACAAATTCTGGATATGTGGGTGGTAAGTGTAAATGTTTGGAGAGGATATTGTGCCTAAGCTGTAACACAGGTTTGCTTTCTTGGGTGGTCCGAAACATTCATCCTTTCTATTCTCCTCTTCCAACTTCACCAAGATCACCTTCCTTTGTACTTTTTCCTTGAAGAATGCAGTCCCTTCATATGCAGCAGAGAAGGGAAGTGGAAGTAGAGAACAAAGACTCTCAAACTTGCAAACACAAATGCAATAATGTTACAAGGTCGCGTTCTGTTGTTTTGTGCTAGTGATCATTACATGTTGCTGTATTTTTATGTTCTTCTTAATCCAGTACAGTTGGATTTTACTGTATTCGTCTCTTGTTTGAAAAGGGTACATATGCACTAATATTCTTGGATAATTCACAGTGTTTGTTTTTTAATAAGGAAAGCTTTTCTGAAGGAGTTTGAGACTTCAGCCAGATTTTGGTATTCTGTCTCAGAATAAGACAAACTGAGTCTCTTCAGATTCTATGTTATCTTTTTCAAGCAGCTTTTACTTATTTACTTACTTATAAGCTATTTTTGTCCCAACTTCTCCCCTTGTGTTTCTTACGTAGCTTACAGCATAAATTACTTCAGACAAGAACTAATATGTTTGACTTAAACCTTTTGAAATAATCTTCAGGTTCCTGTCTGAATGAAATGCTAAATAATGTACATTTTATTTATTACAGAAATGTAAAGAGGTGGTTGCCTATTTCAGCCACCAGCTGCTAGACAGCCTCCAGAAAGCCACCCGACTGTCTTTGGATAGTCTTAAAAAAAGAATATTTGTTTCAAAGTAAGTTGCAAATGAAAGATTCCTTCAATAGTATTATCAGAACAAAGTTATTTCTGTGTTAATAGAAATGATACATGCACACGTTATCACTAGTCAAACAGTTCTAGATCTCTTGGCCTTTTCAGCACAAGCAAAACCTGGAGAACATTCACTTTTTGTTGCAGTGATGCTTTGCGCCCACACTTTTCTTTTATGCTTTAATTCTTTATGTTGCTAGTTATAGTCTATGTACTTTGTTTTGTGCAGAAAATTAACTTTATTTCTACTGTTGTTTCCCCTCTGCCTGCACCCTTTTGCTTTTATTCCCATATATTCCCCTTTGGATTGCTTTCAAGGTGCTGTTAGTACAATTTATTGTCCAACACAAATGACTAGAACTTAAATGACCATTCTAGGTCATGTATGGCAGTGTGCCCATGTTCATCTCATTTCAGATTATTTCTGCAAGCATGGCTATGCACTCAGAATTGTTTCCCATGGGTTAAAGGTCATCCACACACTCTTTATGAATTCTATACGATAATGGCAAAATCCATACAATTTTATCATTCTCCTATATTCAGTATAATTTTGATAGGTTCTCCTCTGCTTGAACAGGCATATACTTCAGAGACAGAATTGCTTCAGTATAAGATATTGTATATTGAAAGCCTACTTAGAATTTTATTAAGAGAATTTATTTTAAGCAGGTAAAGTTGATGGTGTTTTGTCATTAATGTGTGGTGAAGCTTGAGTTACTTTTTTTTTTTTCCTGAAGACATTTTTCCTAGAAAATGTATTGAAATCCTGATCTTATTGAAGTCAATAGGAATTTATTTGGGTGTGTCCTTACACTTTTCTACAGGATCGTATTGTTGAATCCTCCCTTGTTTGGTCACCATGTCATGTCATAGCATTTAGAAATTGTACTTTTTGTTTTAGTTTTGAGTGTGTTTAGGTCATGTATTTATCATTTTGCACTAGCTGGTCATCTTTGAAACTTTTTTTTCTGTTCTGTTGAATATTTATATAAGATGTAATGAGGCAACTTTTATTCTTGACAGATTGTTGCATGAAGTGGTCAGTTAAACCTCCTTACGCTCCACTCATACCATTAGCAGAGTTCCATCATTCTTAAATTGAGAGATTAAAATCCAGAATCAGAAAATATTCTGGATAAAAAATTGTGAAAGCAATGCCTAGATCTAAGGTTACCTCTGTCTGAATGATGAGCTCTGGCTATTTGCTTTACCCTTTAAACAAGAAACTTCCGTAAGTTTTGTCAAGTAGTTCATAAGTTTATGTGAAAATTCTCCATGAGGGTTTGCCCAGAAAAAGTAGCTCAAAATTATATCCCTAAGATAATTTGAGGGGGTTTCATGGTGAAGCATGACAAGTTTCAAAATTATTTTCAGCAAAACAACATTTGGGAGAACAAAGTTTTCTGCTCATCCAAGCAAATCTGAAGAGGTACCTTCTTTTCTAAAAGCAGAAGTACATCTTGCTATTCCCAATGTGGTAAGTTATGTGTCATGTAAGTGAGGTAAAATACACTGTCTTACAGTTATCTCTGCATTTGCCCAAGCACAGGATGTGGGCACACTTCTACTGAACCAGCATCTGTCCCCAAGGAGAGCACCTGGTCAGGCCTTTCAGTGCGCTGAGAGCACCGATGAAATGTGCTCACAATCCCAGTGTTCCCAGTTTCTCTCTTAATGGTACTTGCAGAACCTGGCCTTCTATTGTTCTTGTGTGTTTCAGCAATTATATTGCAATCTGTTCATCAGTGTTCTTTGGAGAATGGTTCTTCTTCATGTGTAGCAGTTGCAATTCTGGTATAGAATTTTTGTGGGTTTTTTTTTCATTTTAACTGTTTTGTTCCTTCTGTGATTCAAATCCTTTGTTGAATAAAAATAATGAACGTTATCTTTGCTCAGTTTGGCTTTAGTCATCTCAATAGGAAGTAAGATGACTGGAAGAAGGAACACTGAACAAAAATGTGAAGATTCAAAACCAAGAAAAGAGCTGTAGGTTTCTGTGGATGGAGAACAAAAAGACAGCTTGATTGCAAAGAACTAATAAATGCATTTGTTTCCCTTTTGTAGAGTAAGATAACTCTGTGTCAGCAATATGTATGGTATTTTATTTTATATATGAGAAGGTAACTTAATAATATTAAACTGTCTTACAAAGATTAAAAGTTTTATATTCATGAAATTACAATGAAAAGGTGATACTGCTTTGACATTGAACCTGCATTCATATTGGTATTCTGTTGTATATTCACACTGTGTGTGTACATGTGATATATAAGGTCTGTCAAAGTGTAGAATTTTTACCTTCTTGATATTTATATAAGCATAAAGCCCCAAGCTCCACCCACTGCAAAGGGAAGTGCATCTTTTTTTTACTAGTCCTCTGAAATGCCTGGATGATCCAGGGTAGTAATCAAGTAATGCTGGCTAAAATACCACTTTGCTAATGCTAATAGGATTCTGCAAAGTCCTTGCTTTTGTGAATACAACTGCTCAATCTGTGAAATTGATCTATAAAACATCAGAGTCACTTTTAAGCAGTTTATATCCCAGTTCTGAATACTCCTGTGGGTGATTTCATCATTTCAAAATAATGGCTTGCACGTGAAAGCTAGAAGATGATGTTCTAAGGACTAGATTTGAGGATTGAGCGTACCCCGAGAGTGATCCTTCTTCTGAAGTTTAACAAGAAATGCTGTTTTTCCTATTCTTTCGTGGATCACTCTCAGGTAGGTTCTTCCTCCTGCTCAGTATTTCTGAGAAGCTGATGTGTGCCTTTACTCCACTTTATCCTACATAGAATTGTTTTCAAACAAGGACGGGGCAAAGTCATGATTAACACTATTGCTGCCAATACAGTTAAAAAAGTTTTGGGTTTGGGACTTTATAGCTGTTTGCATACTACTAAATAAAACAGGCTAGAGGCTGGTTTTGACCTCAAAGTGACCTGACCTGAGATGGTGTGTATCCACAGTAGTAAATGATTTTCTTCCTGAATCCAGGAGTTTGCATTCAGGCTGTGTGTTAGGAACACCCCCTGTCATGCATTATGCACCACACTGCACCTGATTTTTTTTTTTTTTTTCTTGGGAGAGTGCTTTTTTGCATCATCCCAAACTGTGCTAATGGAGCGTAGTAGCATTGATACGGTGTGGATGATGGCAGAACAGAGCCTGTGTTTTGACCCTATTCTGTCTGCTAGTTGTTCTTGATTCAGATCAAGAATCCTTGTTTTCCTTCCAGTTCTTTTTATCATGTACTCTGGTAGTTCAATACGAGTTGTCTTCCTCTTCTGAGTTGGGTTTTAGATTGCTCTCAGAATTATGATACAGAATCCTTGCCAAATATACAAGTTGAGATCTCCAGGGCTACTGCAAGGAGTTCCATGAATTTACTAAACACTGTGCTCTTGCAAAAGTTTTTGAGTTAATGCTACCTTTGGGATACACACACACCCCCCACACCCCCCACCCCCCATTCAGTATTTATTCGACTAGGACCTTTGACACTTTGATCCAGGTGATTTTATTTTCCTGGAATTACCCACGGTGTGAATATACATATAGATAAGCACTTAGAAGGAGAGTTTATATATCTGTAAATCTTTAAAATGAGCTGTCGATACATATTTTTATGCTGTCCCTCTTACTATTCTCTCTCACAGAATTTAGGATCCAGTGGTTAAGAGCAACAGAGAGGAGGATCTTGGCCTGTAGTTTTTAATGCTTTATGGCTCTAGAATGCAGGAAATAAAGCTTGTAATGCATTCCCACATACTATAAAAAAATCATTATAAAAATGCTGTTTAAAATGTTGTAAGAATTGTAAAAATAATTGTAAAAAAACCCAATAAATCTATCCACTTACACACTTGCTTGTCATTTTGCCCACAGTATGACTGTGCAAAAAGACAGTAGGTTAGTACAGTATGCTTCATTTCTTTAGAGGCAATTCTGAGCTAGGCAAACTTAAAGTTACATTTTCCATCTTTTCTTCTGGGGTGACTTCCACAGTGCTCTGAGTGGAGTAAAACTGAGGGCTTAGAAAATCAGTTGCATTTATTTCAACAGTTTTTCGACTGTTTTAAATAGGTAATGGTTCCTGGTTTAGACGATATACAGCAAGCCATCAATCGCATGATTCAGTTAATACTGGAAGTAAGTCGTGGAGTTGCTCAGTGGGGACAGAAACATTTGCAAAAATCTAGTTTAAGAGCAGAATCAGGCACACACCAAGTATCTCCAGCAGGCTTTGGATCACCAGGAAAAATAACCAAAAAGGGGGAAAGTAAGTAGGTTTCTCTTTTTTAACTTATTTCAACTTTTCATAAAAATGCCATATATAAATATTTGTCAATAAGCTCAGTTTTCTTCAAAGAGGCCAACTGTGGATTATCTTGAATGTACTTGTTGAGTTTATTTTTAAGTAATTAGCTGTACTTTTCAGAAACAGCTTTTCAGGCTTATGTGTTAGAACTGTGAGAAACAATAAACAAAACAATCTCAGACAAATTGCTAGATTCTGAATCTTTTATTTTATCTGAGGCAAAGTAAGCTTGGTAATTTATCTTACTTACTATGGAATGTAGCCATAAAGATATAGTTGAAAGCATAAACAATGATTGTAGGCTAGCTCTCACTGGAATACTGAGATAGAACAAAAGCTAGTTTAATAATTAGATTTCAGTAAAGATTTTAACTGCTGTCTATATTCCTAGAATGGATTATAAACCATTTCAAGTGCTTGTTCCTGTGACTATTCAGACTGTAGTTAGACCTGCATCCATTTCAGATACTTTTTTTCCTTAATATTATTTCTAAGCATCAATCCATACGATTTGCAAGCATCCACAAAAGCCCAAATATATTTTTACCATCTGGTTCTCTTAGCTGCTTGGCTGAGCCAGTGATCTGCAATACAGTTGTATCTTTGTTGTGATTCCTTTGGAAAACCTTTAATGTCTTGCAAAGTTTTTCTTTTCAATAGTCCTGAGCTGGGACTTTATTCTTCTGCTCATGTCCTTTGTATGATTTTAACTTCTTTAATGGGCTTCAAACAGGGTGGCAGGAGACTATCCTCGGGGATAATGTTAATATCAAAAGCTACCTTCTGGAGGTTATCATCATTAAACTCACCTGAATTTTGTCTTCTCAAGACAAGTGCAGTTCCAAAACATGACAAATTTTATTTGTGCACTCATTAATATGTAACTTGGCAAAGTTTAGCATCTTTTGAAACATCTAAATACAATAACAAGAAGTTATTTATTTGAAGCATGTTAGAGTTCAAGAAACAGTTCTAAGGGGTCTATGCAATTAAAAACCTTTAATTATATTAATTTAAAAATATATAAAATAACACAGCATGTCTATGAGGCCTTGTCGTGTTCTAGTTACAATTAAATTACAGTGGAAAACATGACATTTTTTAATTAAGAGGATTATTTTCTTTCCATTTGGCAATATTCACTCTAGATTGAATTTGTTGTAGCTGTATAGAGCTGGCCTGGACTAGTACTTGGTACTTTCATATTAAGCAGATAGATAGTAGAAGAAGGATATTTAGCCTTACTGAACAGCATCATTGCTTAACTTGGCATGCATAGGTTTAGAAGAGAACTCTAACCAAACTTTTCATGGTTCATTCATTTACATATAATTTTATTTTACAGAAGGAATTGAAGATGTTGTGCTTGTCAGAAAGCTAAAGAATTTTTACGCAGGTGTTGCAGAACATGAAGACATTTCTAAATTAGTTGTGCTCCTCTCTTCTGCTGTGAATTCTATAAGAGAAGTAGCTAGTGAAGTTCTGCAGGACTTTCAGAAATATAAGGTGCTGTGGACAGAAGATAGAGATGCCAAAGTTCAGGTGAGTTTAAAGATGATTACCTACAGGACTGTTCTTCATCAATCTTATCTTTTGAAATCAGAAAAAGAACAGGAAATAAAATCAAGAAAAAAGATGTAGAAACCACATTAACAGCTGAAGTTCTTGTTCTGTCTTTCAGTAGTAATAGCAGTATGCTTCCTAAGCAGAAGTAATAGCATGCTACCTACTTTTTATGTTGGGGTGTGGATTTTCCTGCTTCTGTGCCATTCTATATACTGATAAACTGGTCCTAATTTGTTAATTGCTTTAATTATTGTTTGTGGAACTCTGGATTTTAGGCCACAAGAAACTACCCCAGTCTGATATGATATATACCATAACCCATAGAAATTCCTAGAGCATCAGTGCTGATAATTGTGCACTTTTCTTTATCAAAAGCATTCATTTTGAGTATAATGCATACTTTTACTCACCACCCTTCCTGCAGTTATTTTAGGAGGTGAGTTCTGCATTCTCTGTTCCAAGAAGACTCCTCTATTCAATTCTTTGTTCTTTGAACGCTAAGTTGAATCCTCAAGTGTGGTAGAAAAATTTTGTGTCTACTACAGCAAGAAAAAGTTAGTTTCCAGGAACTGGAGGTCTCTGGGACTTCTGCTTCAGAATATTTCATACTGTCCTGCTACAATAGAGTTTTAATTTAGTGTTTGAATTTAGAGATTCAGTAGAAGAAATTTGGCTTCTATAGCTACTTTATTTAACCTTGGCTTAATTGAGTATTCTATTCTTTTCTATTTAATAAACCACATTATATATACATAGATCTGTGAATATTGCATCGCTTCGTTTTACTACAGGAGCACTGGTATCTTTTGAGTGCCACAATGCAAGCTGTGAAGTTTATATTGGCTAAAACCCCCCACTTTATGTGCAGAGCTGAGACTTTACTGTTAGTCTAATTAAAATGTTCAGTCTAATCAATTAAATATTATTAATTTGATCTAGTTACTAATGAAGAAAGGAATACAGCTGCAAAGAAAGCCTCAATAATAATGTAGTTAAGTTTTATACACACATACCCTAGTTTCTACATGGTTTCTTTAGCACTGTGCTAACCCTTCCACTGCCTGTCTGGGTACTCTCAGGCAAAAGAACAGAAGTGGGAAACAGCTTTCAGTATTTATTACTTGCCCATGCCGTGTAGGCATTCTGAATACAGCTCTTGTGTAACATTTCTGAAACGCAGCTTTTCAGAATTGCAAAACTTTTCTACACTTGAGTTCTGCTCATGAACTACTTAGGAAATGTGTTTTATTGTGATTGTTTCACGCATAATTGGGCTAATGGTGTAGTCTTTCTGTAAGTGCAGGCATGTATTTTTTGATCTCTGTTTTGTCACGTGTTTTCACAAGACCAGTACGGACTTAATATGTCTTGGATATCTGTTTCTCTGTTAAATTTGATTGGAATTTCCCAACAAGATTGAGAGTTACTAAGAGAGAAATTGTTAAACATGAACACCTCATCACATGCATTTTACTATGGTAGCAAGGCTACAGATGGCTAAAACCAGGTATAATATTGGTATACATTTTCAGTAATTCCTGAAAAACCGTTGCCACTTGTTTTAACAAAAATACGAAAAAAGACATTTGTTGATTGACGTTTTAAACTACACACAGGAATTTTTGGCTAGCTCGCCATCTCTGACTGAAATTAAAGAAGAAATACTTCACTATGCTATGTTTGAGCAAGAGATGGAAGATTTAAAACCTGTTATTCTTCTTGGTCCAATTGAATTACATACAGGTATGACATTTTCTTATCTTTGTGTGTACAGTAAGATAATGAATATAATAGTCATGTTATTTGGTTTATTCTCTGCAAGAAATGCTTACAATAGGAATAGAAATTACTGAAGAGACCTCCCTGACTGATCAGTGTTTCAAAACTTTTAAAATGCAGTAATTGGATTGCCTGTCTGCTTTTCCTAATTCCTGTTGCAGAACTATATATGACAATTGGGGTTTTTTTACAGAAAACAGTGAAGATGTAGACTGAACAATTTTTTTTCTTTTTTGTACCAGGACCACTGAAAACAGCTTTAGCGATTGAAGCCAAAGCCTGGAAGATGCTCCTCTGTCGTTATTTAAATGAAGAATATAAAAAGAAAATGACAGACATGATGTCATTCATAACTGAATATTTAAAGAAATTGTCTCGACCTCTGTGTGACTTAGATGACGTCAGATTTGCAATGGAAGCTTTATCTGTTATACGTGATAATAAAATACAAATGGATATGACTCTGGGACCTATTGAAGTAAGATAAATTTTAATTTTTTCTTCATTAAAATGGTATTATATCATAGGAGTCATAAGACAAACCGAGAACCCAAAAAATGAGTTTAGTGTCCTGAAGGATCTAGGCTGAAGATGGGAAACAAAGTACTATTTTCATTGTTAATCTTATTATAAATTATGAATCAGTGTTAGATATCTTGCTAGAAACTGTATGAATGCAGAACAGAAAAAATTACTCTCAAATAAATTATAATATAAATACAGTGTAGGAGACAACATGCAGAAATAAGCAGATGGGAGCATAAGAGAAAGGAGCAATACTCTCTTTTGCTGTGTGATTTTCCATTAGCCTTAATCATCTTCCTGACTTTTCTATAGGTACACAAACATCTTGATCATCTAACCCCTTTAAACATAACCAGAATATATTCATGGAACCAAACATCATTGTATGCTGTCAGAAACTCACAGCATTCTTTCAGTTTTCCCTATAAGAAAGAAACTAAAAGAAGCTCATTAACTGTTATATATACTTGGTATTTATTATCACACTCTGAAACAGACAGATAAATAGAACACAGTTGTTTTACATTTTCATCCACCTTTTGGAGAAGAAATTGTACTGCTGTATAGTAACATTTTCTTTCTTGAAGACTGTTCTATTAACATGATACCAGAAAAGGCTTTCAGTGGATTGCCGTCACTTTTGCTAGTTCCATGTCATGAAAGTGGGTTTATGTGGTGCTTTGTAAGCCAGGAATGGTACTGAGACTATTTGAAGACAAATATAACCAGTTCTGTGGTCCAACAATGGTAGAGGTTAAAAAAGTAAAGGAAAAACCTGAGCAATAATTTCAATATTTAAGGTAATATTCACATCTACTAAATATTATTTCTTAGTCTGACTGTCTTCAGGCTGAAGATATGGACATGATAATCATACTCATGGATTTTAAATAGAATAAGCAAGAGGAATTGAGTTCAGCACTGTCTATTTGCTAGGTTTTACACATGTAGGAAATGATACAAAAATTGTAAATAAATAAATAAAAGGTGTACAAAATTATGAAGTATTAACATTGCTTGTTTATTTATACTTGCTTCTGGCACTTTGAGATGAATATTAGGATAAAGGTTCTTTACCAAACCACTTATATTCTATATATCTTGCAAGCATTTACTCCCTTTCTGTATTAATGTAGTGAGTTCGGTTAATATCAGTAGGGCTAGTCATGTTAACAAGTCACTCTTAGATATTATTTTTTTTCATGAGCTTTCCTTAAATACTGAAAGAATATAGAGCTGATAAAATTGAGAAGTGAATATAGAACAATAGCAACTGATCAATAATTTCAATGTTTTGTCCTGTTTTCTTGGTGGATTTAACTAGAACTTTGTTGATGGGAGTATTTTATCCATGTGTATAAGTACCTGATGGGTGCTAGGAAGGAAGAGGGAACCAGACTCTTCTCAGTGGCAGCCAGTAACAGGACAAGAGGCAATGGGCATGAATTGAAATACAGTAAATTCCATTTAAACCTAGGGAAATGTGCTGTGAAGGTGCTGCTGAAACATTGGAACAGGTTGCCCAGAGGGGTTGTGAACTCTCCATCTTTGAAGATATTCAAAAACTGACTGGACATGGTCCCGGGCAACCTGATTTAGGTGACCCTGCTCTGAGCAGAGGTGTTGAACCAGGCAATCTCCAGAGGCCCCTTTCAACCTTAATGGTTCAGTCTATACCTCTCAGAAGCTGAACAGGAGAGAGTTCTAAGTGTAGATATCTGCATGGAATAAACAACTGTGTTTATCAACCATCACAAACGGCACAGAATACAAGACATAGGTCAAAGGAGCAGCTACATAATACGCACTGCTGTTTGTTTGTTTTCATTAGCAAATCTTTTGCCTACCTGTTGGGAAACTATAAAATGTGAAAATTACCTTATTTTTAAATAATACCATGTGTGTAGGAAGAGGATAATAGAGCAGAAGATACGCAAACAAGTTGCAAATGAGAACAAGCTGATAGAAAGGTTTGTTCTGTAACAGCTACATATGCAGTCATTTGATAGTTTGGCAAACACAGTGATAAATATTTTATACATGATATGGCAAAACATTTAAAAATGTGTAGTTTAGTGCGCATAATTATTCAGAGTTAGGAAAAATTCATCAAAATATACATTTGGGTGGAATGTAGATCCATGGAATAAAAATACCATTGAGATGATAAAATTTGAGATAGTTTTAACACTATTTATTGTGTTTGTGTATTTTTTCCTAGTACTTAATCCAAGACATCTTTAAGAAATATTTTTTGCTGTTGTCCCCTAGTTCTTCACTCATCAACCTTATTTTAGAAAAATGAGTAAATATTTTATACCTAAATTACATGAACGGATTTTCTTTGAAATCTTGCTTACAAATTGGATCTATGTTCCTGCAAATGAACATAACATGCATCATTCCTAATGTTTAATTTTTTCATCTAGGAAGCCTATGCCATCTTAAATACATTTGAAGTTGAGGTTACAAAAGAGGAATCAGAAGGAGTTGATACACTCAGATATTCTTTTAATAAATTACAGAAAAAAGCTGTAAGTATATAAAACTATGTCATTTCCCATTTGTCTTCATGTGCTTTTTTCAGAGCATAAATGACAGTGTGGGGCCAATTGTCACTTGACTCTGTCCTCTCACTCGTGGCCTCAGTTGCACACTAGTGCCTATACCTTTGATTAGTATGTTCATTTTCTAATTTTATTTTTATAGCGCTCTTTAATATTTGAACATTATTGTAGCTTTTAGATATACGCTTAAAACCTGTGAGAAAATGAGACGTTTATTATGTCTCTGCTCTTTCTGCTGTCCTTCATTTCCAGTTTTTGTCATTTTTGTCTGATCAGGAAGATTACTGCCCTTAGATTAGCTGTTTTGAAGAAGTGCATACTCTGCCTGTGTCCTTACCCCTAAGTGGTGATTGCACATTTGCCTTGATTGCTTAGGACTGCCTTATATCCCTCAAAAGCTTAGTGTTTATTGAATATTTTCTGTAGTGTAGAAGGTTAGATGGAGGTATGTAGATACTTTGTTGGAACAATTAAGTTAGATCTTGCCCCACAGATTAATCACTATGGAAAGGACTCAAGACCACACTCAAGAGCTCAGAGGTATATTATACGTTTCCATTTCATGCAGCTCTTGTTTCTTTCTGTCAAACTTTTGAACAAGGAACAAGAAAGTTGTTAAAGAGAAGACTGAGCCATCCATGAGGAGAGGACCCTAACACTTTAGGTTTTGAGAGTTTTTTTGGGAGGCAGGGAAGGAAGGAAGAGAATAGGATCTTTCTTTTCCCCTTTTCTGTGTCCTTTTGTTCCCCCATGCTCTTCTAATGGAACATGTTCACTTAAAGATGGAGGGGAAATTTTGTTCTGGTTTTTAGTTGGTTTTTTTCTCTCCACTTTCCATCTCAAAAACTGAACATATAACACCATAAAAGGAAAAAAAAAATCTATTTAGCTTCAAATACTTACTTTTTGTTCAGAATTTTAATACTTCTTATTTATAATTTCAGTTTATATAGAACTTTTTAAAGAAATAACTTTGATTTTAATCTTTTGTATGTCAGACCAAAGTTCAAGATGAATTGGTTCAAGTTCAGCCCAAATTTAAGAGTAATTTGCTAGAATCAGTTGCAGTTTTTCGGGAGGATGTGTCAAACTTCGAAACGTCATATGAAACGGTAAATGAATTTAGTAGTTATCTGTAAGACTTGTACTTAGTTTTTCAACATTTTCAGTTTGCAGCTGTTAGGTGCCACCATTTTATTCTGCTGAGCTTCTGAGTGTTTGATGCCATGGTTACAAGCAGTCATCATTGTAGGTCAAACTTTTCAGTATGAAGAAATAGGAGTGCACACAGCTCTATAAGGAAAGAAAAAATCCCTGGTTGTACAGCTTGCCATGAAATCTGAATTTAGAAATTAATTTAGAAATTGTAGCAAATGTTGTGGCATCTTTGCTCACACATCAACATTAAAAAAGATGATCTCAGGCCACTCACTGGGTATTTTATTTTCAGCACAAGAACAAAACATGAAAAATGAAAGTCTAGTCCTATTCAGTTTAATTAAGCTAAAGCTTTTTCAATTTCATAAAAGTTATCTTTTCTTAGATTTACCATTATATCTATTGCATTCCCAAGGTACATAACTTGAATAGGTTTTGACTACCAAGAAAATACGCATTTTGTGACAACCTGTAAATATATAGTGGCCTTCAATCACCTTGAGAATTAATATGCAATTTTTGTTAACTGTTTATTCCAAAGGAAGGACCTATGGTTCCAAGTATTGCACCTCAGGAAGCCAGTAATAGGCTACAGATCTTTCAGGTAAGCAAATAAGCTGTTGAGTTGCCAAATAATTACAATTAGATCTGTTATTGCTTATCAAAACAAGTTCAGAAAAAGGCACATTTACAATCTTTGGTAAATGTGTCTTGGTAGATATTCTGTGTTATTATGTTATGTTATCTATACTTTAGTTTCTGTCAGGCAATGTTTTCCTTAATGTGGAAGGACTGATTGATGTGTAACTTTGCTTCACTCTGCGTATTTTGTGAGCAGAAATTATCAACCTAAAGTAATAAAGGCAGTAGAAGAGGGAAGAGTCAAGTATGACAACTTGATAATGACTGAAAACAGCTTACATATCAAGTCATGAACCAATCTTTTAATCTTTTAAGTATCACATTTTCTATTAGATAATTGTCTTTCAACTTAATATTTGTTTGTTTTGAACCTTAGTTCATAGGTCCATAACCAGTTTTTAATCTGTTTTTAATCCTTCTTCCTTTCTCTGCAAGTTATATTAACTTCAAGATTTTTTTCAACAGGACTTGTGTCAGTCTCTTACATATTTAATAGAGTCTATAAAAGTAAACTCAAAGTTTGTGGAAAGTGCTAAGTAACTAACAGAAGGTGCTTAAACCTCCTAATGCATCTAATATATACTAAAAATGGAGTGATATTGGTTGAATTTGCTGTATTTATTATTTTGCCAAGAGAATGTTTTGTACTTATGAATAGTAACTGCCAAATTCTTTCTTCTTTCCACTTTTATATGGCAATCATATCCTTTGGACAGCAGTTATACTTTGAAAGTAGTTGCATTTTTTGGCACTCTTTGTTGTTTTTTTTTCAGGCTGTATATTTTACCTTCTGGTACAATTTTTTTTCTTTTTCCTCGATGATGTGAAATGAATTCCACATACCATTTTATAAAACACTTCCTCAAATTATTGCTTCTTATAGAAACTTTCAGTCTTTGAATTCAGGATGTGGATTTGAGTATTATATTGCATGAGAATTGTTTAAAATTTTAGATCAAAAATATTTTCAGACATTTAAGTATGTTTCTAGTACATTTTTTTAAGACAAGTTTAGAACTGTTTAATTATTTTATTATTAGACAATTTTAAATTAAAACTTATAAACATATTTTCGTCTTGTCTGTATGAATCCTAATTTTATCAGGCTAACTTTGATGAGCTGTGGAGAAAGTTTATCACATACTCATCTGGTGAACAGTTGTTTGGATTGCCTGTCACAGACTATGAAGTTTTGCATAAAGTCAGGTAACAGTGGAAATACAGCTGTCTTAGGTGTTTATTAAGTATGTTAGAAAGGTTTAGGATACACCAAAGAGGGAAATATTACAATATGGAAAGTTTCTATGTCCTTAAATTAAATTAAAAAAAAAAAATAAAAAAAATGAAAAAATTAGTGATCTAATGAACTTGCCAATAAAAAATAATTGAATTTATTTTTTATGGTAACAGAACCATACCAGATTATATAGTATTTACATGTAGTAAAATAAAGTAGTAGAATACCATGTCCTAGAAATATATACATATATACACATATAGCATTATGTATTAAGATATGGTACAAAGAACGAACAAGGAAAAGGCAAGGAAAGGTCAGTGTTTCATCACATATGAAAAATATACCTAGAGTTTTTATGAAAGTCTGAATTTTTTGAGCAGTGATACAAAAGGGAATCCGATTCTAAAGTTTCTGCACCAGCCATTTCAATGGTTTGATGATGATTCACACCAGATGAGGATCTGACCCTTTCTGGCAGTTTATAGATCAGTGATTTAGTTCAGATTCAGAGAGTGCTTCCAAAATAAATCAACTAGCTGTCCCCACTTCCCATGCTCTGCTTTGCAGAACCAGCTCAGGGTACATAAGCTAGGTTCCTTTTGGATGAGTGGAAAATTTATAAAACTAGACTAAAGCAAAACTTCCGCCAAATATGTTTAGTGTGAATACTAGATCCTTAACACCAACTGCCTGCTCTTTTTCTGTGGATTTTATTCATCAAGTGTCCTTTTTTACATTAAGAAACATGATCTAACTGATCTACCTATTTTTTTTTTGGTAGTAATATTACATATACCAGGTATTTAACTATTGTGAGATATCCAAATAGTTGATCTTTTTTTGTTTGGTTCCTCCCCCACCCCCAGGAAGGAGTTAGGCTTGCTGCAGAAATTGTATGGATTATATGATACTGTAATAAACAATATAAATGGTTATTATGAGATACTTTGGACAGATGTAGATATTGAAAAAATTAATGCTGAACTTCTGGATTTTCAAAACAGGTATGTTCATAATATGAATTATCATTGATGTTAAATACATTAAGATTTAGGTCACTTCAGTAAAGCTATTTGATATTCATGGAAGTTTGGTATTTAATTATAAGTTTTATCGAAAAGTAATAAGATTCTTCAAGGAAGAGCGGAATAACACTATATTTTAAGTTAACCAGGCTTTTACCTGTAGTTTTGATAATCAAAGGGCATACGATCAGTTGAAGAGTTGAAGTTTAGCAACCCTCTTAGCTAAACCAACCAAGAGGTTAGGAGAACTGAAAGTTTATTTGTAAAAGGTAAGTAAGTTCTTCAACTAGGAGGATTAGCCCATTGATTTTAAGTCCTGAATACAAGAATACTGTTTATGAGTCTTTTAGAATATTCTATCCACTTTTAAAAACACTTCTGCTATTTCAAATACATGAAGAATGCTGAGTATCTCAAACAGTATGGCTTTGTAAAAAAACTTGCAAATATTGCGGTAATGCTGAAAGCTTAAAATGGCTTTGACACTGTTAAGAGGATTAGATGGAATTGGTTTGATTTGGAAGTACTTTCTAACTTTTTAATTTAACTTTACTTTTAATATGTTCATATGTACATATATAGAAGACTAGGACAAGGATTATTTTACAACAGAATAACTGCATCACAGAGTGCAGTCCCCAACTCTCCTGCTACCTGATAGGGTCCTGTTATCAGCTTGGCAAGCTCCATCCTAAAACAACTCCAGGTTTCTTTGAGCACTTTTTTTTGCACCCCCCATCCTCCTATCAACAATATTCTACAATTTGTCATTCTTAATGTCCAAAATAATGGCATGACTAATTGATGTACATTTGTGCTTGGGTCAGTATTTGGTATTTTAGAGTATAGCTATACTACACTTATAAAGCAGTGCAGGCCTATTAAAACAGCTTTAAATCAATCTTAGATAATGTTAAAATCTAATTGCTGAAATGCAGAGCTCCACAAGAGCTAAATTGTATTACTGTCTGAAATTGATATTTGGTTAAGGTAGTTCAAATAGAAGTGTATAAAAGGGCAATTACTTTTGTAACAGCAGCAAAGAGAAAAACCTTCAGTACAAATAGTTCTTTCTTAGGCTGTTACGTACATATCCCACCTATTTGCCCATCACTTCCTTCCATTTTCCATTTGTCAACATATCTTACCTCTTGACATTACTTTGGCAGTTTTTCATGGCTTATCACACTGATGTGTTAAGGTAAACCAAAAATAGTGCATAACCTTCCTAAACTAGGGGAATCTGTACTACAGAATGGAATTTTTTATTTGAACTTTTTCTTTTTTATTGGCTTCTAGCCCAGGGTGTCATGGTAGTCTAGTAAATACGTTTTCCTGAAGGTTAACTGATATATAAAATATGTCATTATAAGGCATAAAATTTGTAAGTGAAGAATTTCCATAGTTTTGAAATTGCACTTTTGACAGTCAGAGTTGAAGGTTGGGTCTTAAATTTGCATTATTTCTGAATTTCTAAGTGGGAAACATTAACTAGAGACCAATAAACCTTCAAGGAAATATGTACCAAGGAGTATTTTTCTTTCCCAACTTTGAGGTTATATATGCTGTTAGAATTTCAGGGATTAAGAGTCTCTCAAAGAAGCAAGATGTTGACAGGCACCAACTGACAGTATCCTGTCCTGTGTAAAACAGTATCTCCTGGTTCACAAGACTCCATAAGGACAACAGGGCTCCCACCTCTGGAACCTGCAGCATGTCATTCAAAATTGGCCTCTTTGCTGTATCTGATTCCTGTGTCCCAAATCACTGAACCTGACATTAACGTTTTACTAATGAATGAAAAGAATGGCTGCAAACAGAGAAATTTGTAAAAATATTAATGTTTTGCCTGGTTTTCTAAAGAAAAAGCTGTTCTGTGATGTCACATTGTGGAATTTAATTCTTTTTGCTTTGGTTTTTGTTTGTCAATAAAGAGTTTGTGATGATAACCAGCAGGTAAGCTATGTTTTAATGCAAACTGCAATATTTCTGGTTTTTTGCATAGAACATATCAGTGGTCAAAACTGTTAAATATTACGATTTTTTTATTAGGGCATTTGCATTAGCTTTTCCTAAAAAGGTAGACAAATTGACACAAATTGGAATTTGACATAGAAAATGTTGACCTCAGTACAAGCTAATTCATATACCCTTGTCTGTTTTAAAAATGTTTAAACAATTCTTATTTTGACAAGAGAGTAATTTACTACTGTATCAACTTACCTCAACTACAGGTGCCGTAGACTACCTAAAGGACTCCAACACTGGCAAGCATTTTTAGATCTCAAGAAAAAAATTGATGATTTTAGTGAGTCTTGTCCTTTGTTGGAAATGATGACCAACAAAGCAATGAAGCAAAGACACTGGGATCGTATTGCTGAAACAACAGGACATCAGTTTGACATAGAATCTGATTCCTTTTGCCTTCGAAACATCATGGAAGCACCAATTCTTAAACATAAAGATGATATTGAGGTAGGTCCATGCATTTTTTTTCCCTCCTGGTTCATTTTATGTTGTCAGCAAAAATAATACGATTTCTTATGAAATTATCACCTTTTTAAAAAATGTTTTTTACTTTGTTAAAGTCCTTGACTCTCAATCAGACCACAGTAGTTTAAAATAATTTGTATTTTATTTGGAAGTTCTTATCCATGTGAACAAAGACAGAGGTAGCAGCTGGCATCTTTGGACACTTATTTCTAGATAATCTCTTCCCATTCTTCCTGGCCCTATTTTCTATGGGTTTTTTAGCTCTTTTTAACAGGGAATAAACCAAACAAAACTTCAAATTATCATGGTCACCTAAATTTTTAACTCTTTTTAACTCTCAAAGATTTGTAAATAAATGAGAAATTTTAGAGGAAGGCTCCATGCTTATTAATATTTAATATGAATAATTTTCTAGATCTTTATGGCTTCTTCTGAACCATACAATTTCAAAAGATCCCCCACTTAACCTGAAAAAAACTCTCAGTGGAGTTTGCAAGTTTTATAGGGTAAATATGCATGCAAAAGTTATTGTTATATTTGTACTCGAATGGAAGCATTCCAAGGTGATCTGCTTAATTTTGAATAGAATGTTGGACTTGATGACCTTTCCAACCTAAGCTGTTCTTAGATTCTGTGATTCTATGAATTGAAATGTGTAAGATTGAGAGTTCATCTGGTGATGAGTCTACATCACTGCCCTGAACCTTGTAGAAATGATGATTCAGAAATCTTTTTATGCAGAAATAACAAAAAGCAAGCTACAGAAATGGTATGTCCATGCATTTCCAAGCGTGCGCTCTTCAGTTACCCATACACGTCATTTGAGTGAGTAAAATTAGTACTGTGATCTCTGCATTTGTGTGACAGGTTTCTATAGTATCGTATATAATATCATATGTTGTTTTTAAATACTCTATTACTAGATGTGTAATATCAGGAAAGATTTCTTTTCTGAAGAATGAAGATTCTAAAAAAATGGTTCTTTCTTTGCAGGATATATGTATATCTGCTACAAAGGAAAAGGATATAGAAGCCAAACTATCTCAAATAGCTGACATTTGGGGAAGCCAAGTTCTGAGCTTTTCATCATTCAAAGGGAGAGGAGAGTTACTGTTAAAGGGAACTGAATCATCAGAAATTGTAACACTGATGGAGGACAGTTTAATGATTCTTGGATCGTTACTGACCAATAGGTACTTTGAAATTGATTGTGTGTGGTATTTTCAGAAACATACAGAGATAGGAACTGTACTGTTACGAGGCAAAATCAGCAGTAAATTTGAATGGAATGTTATTTTTTTAATGAAAAAGAATGTTACAATGTCTCATGAAAAACTTCCTCAAGTGGAAGACTTACATATATTAGCAGCAAACTATTGTCTCAATCTAATAGAATATAATCAAGCTTGTAGAAACTTTCCACAAGATTCTTCATGCTCTAAGTGAATGTGTGGGTTGACCCTGGCTGGATGCCAGGTGCCCACCAAAGCCACTCTATTACTCCTCTACTCAGCTGGACAGGGCAGAGAAAATACAACAAAAGGCTCCTGGGTCGAGATAAGGACAGGGAGGGATCACTCAACAATTGCCATCGCAGGCAAAACAGACTCCACTTGGGGACATTAGCTTAATTTATTACATAATCAAATCGGAGTAGGGTAATGAGAAATAAAACTAAATATTAAAACACCCTTCCCCCACCGCTCCCTTTTTCCTGGATTTAACTTCATTCCTGATTTTTTCCCTACCTCCTCCCCTTGAGTGGCATAGGGGGATGAGGAATGAAGGCTGGGGTCAGTTCATCACATGTTGTCTCTGCTTCTCCTTCCTCTTCAGGGGGAGGACTCCTCACACTCTTCCCCTGCTTCAGCGTGGGGTCCTTCCCACGGGATACAGTGAGACAGTTCATGGGCTCCATGAACTGCTCCAACGTGAGTCTTTCCCACAGGCTGCAGTACTTCACCAACTGCTCCAGCGTGGGTCCCTCCTCTCCATGGGGTGCAGTGCCTCAAGAGCAGACTGCTCCAGCATAGGCTCCTCTCTCCCCTGGTCCACAGGCCCTGCCAGGAGCCTGCTCCCTGCAGGCTTCCCACAGGGTCACAGCCTCCTTTGGGCATCCACCCACTCCAGCGTGGGGTCCTCCCCGGGCTTCAGGTGGAGATCTGCTCCAACGTGGACCTCCATGGGCTGCAGAGGGACAGCCTGCCTCACCATGGTCTTCACAAGGGGCTGCAGGGGAATCTCTGCTCTAGTGCCTGGAGCACCTCCTCCCCTTCTTCACTTATCTTGCTGTCCTCCTCACATATTCTCACTCCTATCTCCAACTGCAATTGCTGTGGCGCAGGTTTCCCCCTCCCTAAATATGTTATCCCAGAGGCACTACAGCCGTTGCTGATGGGCTCAGCCCCTCAGGCAGTGCCGCCAGTGTCTTAGAGCTGGCTGGAATTGGCTCTCTCGGACATAGGGGAAGCTTCTAGCAGCTTCTCATAGAAGCCCCACCACTACTAAAACCTTGCCATGCAAACCCAATAGAGTGTTGTTTGGTTTTGGTTTTTTTTTTCACTAATGTAAATATTTATTTTATAATAGCTTTATTTAGAATTAAATAATTTCTGCTGCTTGTCCTTTTTTAGATACAATACTCCATTTAAAAAAGAAATTCAGAGCTGGATTTCTAAACTAAGCAGCTCTACAGACATAATTGAAGAATGGCTGGTTGTGCAGAACCTCTGGATTTATCTTGAAGCTGTTTTTGTAGGGGGAGATATTGCAAAACAGCTACCCCAGGTAAACTTTACAGTGCTTGCCTATTATTGTGCATTAAAAGCTATTTGTGTAATAATTTCCAACAGAAATTATGTAGAAGCACTGTAGAAGTACTTATGGTTTTGCTATATATAGGAAGCAAAGCGTTTTCAGAATATTGACAAATCATGGATAAGAATAATGCAACGAGCTCATGAAGACCCAAATGTAATTACCTGCTGTGTTGGAGATGAAACTATGGAGCAACTTCTCCCTCATTTACATGAACAGTTGGAAGTATGTCAGAAATCACTTACAGGGTATGAATTGTTTGATTTTTTTTTTTTTTTAATGCATTATTATTTTGTAAATGGTTTACATGAAATACTGTATTTCAGTCTTACTGTCACTGTTTTGAAGAAAAAATTGAAGAGATGAAATATTCTAATAAAAATCTTGTTTAATTTTAAAGATATTTAGAGAAGAAAAGACTACTGTTTCCTAGATTCTTTTTTGTTTCTGATCCTGCCCTTCTTGAAATTCTGGGACAAGCAAGTGATTCTCACACAATTCAGGTACAACTTTAGTGATTTTTTAAATTTTTTTTTCTGCTTATAGCAACAACAAAAAAAAAATAAAATATGGAAAAGCATTTAATAAATTAAAATGTAACCGTTTTCTTCTTATAAATTTTTCTTGAAAAAAAAATTAATTTCTTGCTTTTTAGTCTTTAACAAAATATGAAATGGATCTCTGTAATTAAAAAAAACCCTTCAGAATTCAGAACATTAGAATATGGTCCCATCAAGTGATTTTCTGGTGGTTCCTTTCACAACTAAACTAACAGAAGGGAGCCTGTGAGTCTTTTCTGCTTTGCATATTGCAAAATTTGTCCAGCCAGTCTGGGTTGTTCCTGAAGGTTTATAGTCCACCTAGTCTGGATTGTTACTGAGGGACGATTGAGATAAGATAGTTGATTTCACAAAATAGCTGATCTGTTCTGCTAGATCACCTCTGGCAACTGTAAACAAGAAAAAAAGCAAATGGAAGCAAAATCCTGCACAACCATTTCTGTCATTATTACCTATAGGTGGCCTGAAATTCATCTGTAGGTTCAGATGAACCCTTGCAGGATAACCTTACTTGACATCTTGAGATTTATTTTCTGTTTGCTAATGCTATATATTTACATTAAATGACTTCTGAATTATCCTTACAGCCCCATCTGGTTTCCATATCTGACAATATAAATGAAGTAGAATTTCACCCGAAGGATTATGATCGAATACTGGCAGTCATATCAAGAGAAGGAGAAAAAATTCCAGTAATTCTTTGAATTTCTTTCCCCCCACCCCCAAGATGTTGTTAATAGAGAAATCATTCTATTATTGAACATAGAAGTATATATTAAATTGAATTATTGTTAATTACAAATTAACATTTCAAGGGTTGGTGTAACAAAACTATAATATGTCTTCATTAAATAAGTTTCTAGTATGTTTATTGAAATTAAACCTGTAGTTGTCTTGAATAGAGATGTAGTAACTATTTAGTAACTAACAGTTTTGAACAGAAGTTTGGTAACTATGTTCTATTTTATACCTTTCACTTGGATGAATTTTTCAGTTGGACACTCCAGTAATTGCAAAAGGACCAGTAGAACTTTGGTTGCAGGATTTATTGCGTGTGCAGCAGATTTCATTGCATGGCATAATCAGGGCAGCGTATTACCAAATTAGTGACCCAGGATATCAGTTGCTGAATTTTCTTAATCACTTCCCAGCACAGGTGAGATGGATGACAGGACGTGGATTTGTGTGTGCAGTCGGGGGGGGGGGGCAGGGCAGGTGGGATGTAAAGAGCATACAGGATTGTCTGCATGAGGAACTTTTCATAGAGGAAACAAGGATATGGATCTTCTCAGTAGAAGGCAATCTTTCATGACTTCAGTTTTGGTACCGTATATATAGCACAATATTTTTCTTGTAATCTACTTTAAAATGACTTTTTTCTTCTCCTGGAGAATATAAAGTAGAGCTTACATTTTCCGTGATGGATATCGAACCCCTTTCAGATGCAAATAAAATTTCATGTGCAGACTGATTTCTCTTTTATAAGTTAAGATAGTAAGAGCTATGATTATGATTATCTCATAATTTACAAGATTTACCTCATAGTTCATATATTTGCCACTATGATAATGCAGTCCTAGTACAAACCTATCTTGAAGGATTCTAGTTTGCCTAGAGACTCCCCCATCTTACTGATAATTCATAAATTTCATTAGCAATTAACGAATTGTTTCCCATCCTGTACAAATTCTGACTCTGTAATTAGCTAATTAGTACAGTGCTGGGTGTCATTTTTTTAATAGAAATTCTGCAAATATTGAAACTGGCCAATACACTGCTAATTTAAAAAAAGAAAATTCAGTGCACTTAAATATTTAATAGAATTATCTTAATTTATGATATAATTATGTATTATCTCAGCAGTATTTATTTTTAAAAGTCTGGTACTTTTCTTTAAACAGATAAGGACCATCTGCCTTGCGTGCATTTTGAAGTGGCTTTGTTACCATCTTCAAAGACCTTCTTTCCCATGTCTGGCTAATCCAAATGTTTTTATGGCCAAAGAATTATTTGTGTTAGAAGGGGGTGAGGGGGGAGAGGACAAAGGGAAGAAGAAGAAAATGGTCTTTGGCCAAGAAATTTCAAGTACAGAGAAAGAAAAGCTGGTTTATAGGACAGAAAAGAAATTGGGCAAAATACTGACAAATATTTTAAACATATTCTTTCCTTCAAACTGCCTTTTTCTTGTCTTGGAAGCTTCTGAGATTTTTTTTTTTTCCCCCTATGACTAATTGGTCATTCTAAAATAGAGTTGGTTTAGACTCTACTGATAATAGCCTAATGACTCAAACGGTGTGATATTTCCTGCTACACAATCTCTGTATCCATGAACTCACTAGAGGTATAGGGAAACAGAAAAGCAGAAAGAGTGGTTTAGTAAAATTTTTAGGTCTTAGTGCTTTGTGAATGTAGAAATGTGGGGGAAAAAAGCATTAATACAGTTCTTGTTTATCCTGTTTTGTCATGGGTGTGCCTGATACTCTAAATCAGAATCAATCTGAGATTACAGTTTACACACAACATCCTATAACTCTCTAGATTCATTTGGAAGCAAAATAACTTGTAGTTCAATGTACTCTAGGCTGTACACCAGTCATAACATGTTAGAAAGACAGCAAACCATCCCATGTTCAGTAGAAATGCACAGCATTTTTTTAAAAATGTTTTTTAACTAGCTATGAATTGGCAATGAGAAATTTTCAGAACTCTCCCACAGTTCAAGACCTGTTTAAGTTTGTGATACTGGAGTAAAATAAGGGATTGTAACTGAAAATGAGAATCGTCCTTAATTTGTGTGTATTTCAGTATGTGACCAATTTTCATTAAAGCTCTTAAATGTTTTCTCAGGAGTTTCCAGTACCACAGGAGAGCCAATTAACTCAGGCACGGTATCCTGCTGGGGTACCATTATGCTGGATGTAGTGATAATTTGGGACTCTCTACACCATAATTCATTGTTCCAGTTACACCCAAGGCTTCTATAATAACACTAGTGTTCAGCAAGTGATTCTTCTGTATTTTTTTTTCACATTTTAAACCTGTAGGTTGGATTACTGGGAATTCAAATGTTGTGGACACATGATTCAGAAGAAGCTCTACAGAATGCTAAAGAGGACAGAAAAATTATGCAAGTAACCAACGGGAGATTTCTGGACATTCTGAATATGTTGATTAGCCAGACCACACATGATCTTTCCAAATTTGACAGAGTGAAATTTGAAACGCTTGTTACCATTCATGTGCATCAGCGTGATATTTTTGATGATTTGGTAAAGTACAGATTTTGATTTCTGATAATTAAGTGTGTTTTCTGTCATAATATTTTTTTCTTATATATGGTAGCTAGTTACTCATGTGTAAGCATATATTTGTAAGACAAAGATGTCCACAATATCATTGTAGTAAAAATAGTACATTTTTGCTTGAACTAGAATAAAATCCATCAGTTCTGGTACTTAAATATTTGCTCCAAATTTTTACTCTTTTCTTAGAATATTTCAATTTTCCATTTCTTCCTACTGAATTGTTTTGATAGGACATACCAAAAGGTTTTTGTCTTTCTTTGAAAAACTGTTGTATTCCTCTTAACTTGCATAACTGAAAAAGTTGAGTCTGCTGAGGGTGTTACAGCTTTAGCATCATAGATTATTTCCTCATGGCTTATTACAGAACCTCAGTGGTTGGCACTAGGCTGCACTTTAGCTCCAGCCATTCTAGAGTTACAGCAATGATAGCAACATCTTCCATATCTCCTAGTTTCTTCTTTCTGTCTCTCCTATTCCATTGGAGAGCAGGCTACTGGGATACCCTTTGTGAGAATACATAGAAGACAAACAAACAAAAACCCTACTAAAACCAAAAAATGCTGCCAATCCTACACCTGAATTTTTTAGACTGTGCTAAATTGTTTACATTACTTTATTCTTTGAGGAATGCCATCCCTCAACACTACATCTCTCAAATATTTTTACTGCTGATGACACAAACTTATTAGATTCTACACAATTTGCCTTGTATGCCTCAGTCAGGTCCTTCCTTCATCATGCCCTTTATCCAGCGTGTTTGATGGATTTAGTAGTGTGTTGTTTGCCAATTTCTGTTGAAGGGTGAGCTGCACTACCAAAATAACTTTTTATGATTTATTTGATTAACACAGATGTTGTAATGATCAGGTTAAGTGATCAGGACATTTTTTAATATCAGTTTAGCATACATCTGAACATATTATGTGATGCTTATATGCATTTTAGTTTACTTACATAGGAACTTTAACCTGAGTAATCACTCATTATTCTCATGAAAATAATCATTTTATCACAGTTATCAAAGACAATAAACATGGATGCTCAGTTATAACGTATACATTTATTTACTTTCTTTTAAGGTAAAAATGCACATCAAATCTCCAACTGATTTTGAATGGTTAAAGCAGTCTAGATTCTACTTTAAAGAGGATTTTGATCAAGTCTTGGTATCCATTACAGATGTTGATTTTGTTTACCAGAATGAATTTCTGGGTTGCACTGATCGTCTGGTTATAACACCTCTTACAGACAGGTTAGAAAAAAAATTATACGTAAAGAATATTTTTAAAATATATAGTGTTTATTTAACATATATCTTCAAAGAGATACATTCTGAATTAGGTCCTGTGTGGTCTAGGTCATTCATTAAAATCTTCTCATATATTTGCTTAATCATACTCTTTTAGAAAAGGTAAAATAGAGTCTCACTAATCTGTACACTTTATGATTCCTAGAAAAGTTTTATCAGTGCCCAGTCTTAAAAAAAAAAAAAAAAATTTAGTAAGAGAAATTAATCATTTTAAGGTTACATAGTAATGTATAGTTTAGCAGTATTTCTATACTGAATAAAAGTTTAGGTCAAATATTTCAAATTCTGTAACAGGGGACTTTATAAAGATTTTGTGGCTACCAATGTCTTAGACTTTCTAAGACAACCGGTCAGTGTCTGTCACCTTACTAGTACTGGGAAACAGTTTAGATTTGTCCATAAGAATTTAGATGTTGACAAAGTCCCAGCTGTATGCACTCACTTGCCTTTCTTGAATAGCCAGGCAAGCAAATGACCATTAATTTTCTTTCAAATGTGGCTTAACAATGAGAACTATTTTTCTTTTTTCTTCTTGGGAATTTCTTAGCTGCTTTTTTTGTCAAAATTCTTCATTTAGTCCTTTCCTGAGATGTCACTTTTGACCAAATGAGAAAATAGAAGGCCAAAAGATACTTCACTTGCAAAAATACCCCCTCAAAATCAAAAAATAACTTCCAACATACAATCGTCCACTTTGCTATGTGTCTGTACAGCTTTTTGGACACCTTTATTTCCCCAGAAGAGGTAGAACTGCTATTGTGACAGTGTGGAAAGTTCAGTACATTTCTGCAGTGAACTGTACTACCCTCAACAATCAAGTATTTTTGATGTAAAATGATAATTCTACCCCCAAAGTTGCCTTGACTGCAATGGTATTGGTTAGAAAACACCAAGGTCCCTGCAGTACAAGTTTAGCATAATATATTGCAGTGATTCAAGCTACACTGTAGAAACTAGTTAGTTATTAAACTCTGTTGAATGATGGATTAAAACCAGAAATACTTTAGTTAGAAATGCTTTCTGAGTACATTGAGTTGATTTGGCAGTGACGATACCCTACCATTTGCATAGGAACTTTGTAATTTAATTCCTTTAGTGTTACTCTTCCATAACTTACCATGAATAAAAATCATAACTGAGACTCATATAACTAAAACACTAGTATAAGCTTTTAAGACTTGCGGGGGTAAAAAAAGGGTAAGGCTTAGGGTTGTTTTTCTTAGAACTGTAAAGACCCATAAGTGTGGAAGAGGCCATATGTCCTTATTCTTTCACACTTGAGGATTTAGACAAAGGTAACCTAACCTAATGAAATGTCTACAGATTAAGATACTGCAGAACATGTAGAGGTGGCAGAATTCAACAGCAGAATCTGTTCTTTATAGCTGCAAAAAGAGTTAATGATAATTAAATTCCTTTACATGGTTGCATTCTCTTTTTACCTTATCTAGTATTCACAGTTTGTAACAAACTAGATTAACACCAGATAAATTTTTTTTGCTTTTATAAGTAATGTTTAAATGCTGTATTTTGTGACTTTTACCACTCTGAACTTCATTCACTCATGGAAATCAGTGGAACTGGTTCTGGAATTAATGTTTCAACATAAGAGCTGTAGAATCTATTGCATTACTCATTGTTATCATATATATATATATACACATGCACATTTATATCTTTCATGTGATTTAATAAATTAATATGAATTAACTTTTGTAGGTGCTATATAACTTTAGCACAGGCTTTGGGAATGAACATGGGAGGAGCTCCAGCAGGACCAGCTGGAACTGGTAAAACAGAAACGACAAAAGACATGGGAAAGGCCCTGGGAAAATATGTAGTAGTCTTTAACTGCTCTGATCAAATGGACTTCAGAGGTTTGGGCAGGATTTTCAAAGGTAAGACTTCTTCATGTAGGATAGAAGAGACCTCCACAGGTCATTTAGCAGGTGCAGTTAGAACAGGTTGCTCAGGACCTTATTCATGTTGGGTTTTGAGAATCTCCAGGGACGGATATTCCACAACATCTCTGGGTCCCCTGTTCAAGTGTTTGACCATCCTCATGGTAACACTTTTTATACTTCCATTGACTTGGAATTTCCTACATTAAAACCTGTGTCCATTGTCTCATCTTCTTCCACTGCATCTCTGAGGAGAGCTTGGCTTCAGTTTCTCAGTGTCTGCTCTTAGCGAGTTATGAGCAACAATAGGCTTTCCCCTTAGCTTTCCCTTTGGGCTCAACAAATTCTTTCAGCCTCTCCCTCTGTGTCATGTCCTCCAGCCACTTGACCACCATGGCAGCCATCTGCTGCACTCATGTAAGCGTATCGATGTCTCTTCTCTATTTGTAAGCCCCAAACTGGACACAGTACTGCAGCTGCTCTCTCACAAGTGCAGCGCAGAGACAAACAATGATTTTCCTCAGCTTCTGGCTACGTTCTCTCCCAATATGCAGCTGGCTTCCTTTGCTGCAAGGGCATCATTCTGATTCATGCTCAATTAGTTGTTAAGCAGGACACCAGGTCACTTTGTGCAAAACTGCTTTGTGGCCGGTCAGCACCGAGCCTGCCTGCTGCATGGAGTTATTCTGTCCCAGATAAAGGATATGAACTTCATGAGGTTTCTGTCAGCTCATTTTTCAAAGTTATGGTATTGTATGTATTGAGAAGCAAGGATTGAAACAATTTTTTTTTAATATTTTTTTTTAGTAAGCAAATAATTGTGACATAAAAGTGCCTAAAGTTGTAGATTTATAAATGTATTGCCCCTTTGAAAGTCAAGCTATTCAAATTAAAAAAAAAAAAAAAAAAAAAATCCTTGAGTACATGACAGAATCCCTTTAAAGTGATTTAGCCTTAACTGCAGAACAATAATATACCCTGAATGCATTGGTTAAATTCTTCACTTTTAAATAGCTATCTTTTTGTATGCATGAAAGAAAGCTATTACCTACTGGTACTTTAATATCATTCGGAAAAAAATGGTGCTACAAATTTTGTCATAAAAAGTTGCTAAAGGAACAACAATTCTCTTAGTTGCTACTAAATACATGTTAATTTTCCAAACGGAAATTAGGCAAGTGTGAAATGAATCCTGTATGAAAATGTTATTGTTTTTACTATAGTACTTCTAGATTTATCTTTCCATTTAACTTTGTCTGTCGTCTTCTCTTTCTTTCTTAGACAAATTCACACAGAGCATTGTCCACTCTTTGCATGTTGCTAATATCCTGTTCCATTACATGAAAAACCTCTAGTTTAGTGTTGGCTTAAAATGGTAATGCTTATGAATAGAGATATATGCTCCAGGAGTAATATTTTCTGTCTTGTGATATTCAGAGTTTTATTTAAAACCCTAGTTAATGCAAAAATAATCTCAATTTTTAATTTTAACCTTTATGATTTATAAGCGGCAAGTAAAAATTAATTTTAAAACATTGTGAAGACTGGAAGACCCAAATGAAAATAAGTAACTTGGAAATTTTCTTTTGTAACATTTAGGCCTAGTCTTTTCTAGCTCTAAGTCACTTTTTTTTTTTTTTTAGATTAACAATACAGCTTTTGCCAAATAATTGAATTGCTGCTTTACAATAAAAGGCTATATTCACAAAAAGATCTGGAAGAAAGATCTGCCAAAGATCCCAAGATATCATAAGATTTTTTTTCTGATTTTGATTCACTTTTGTGTAAATCAACTAATATTAATTCAGATTGATATGGAAGTAAGTCAGGTGGATTGGAGGAAGATAGGCCTTGGCCACAGGGCAATAAATAAAACTAATTCAATTATTTGCAGGAAAAGTCACCTAGATCAGATATCTCAAATACGCATGAAGAACAATAGATAATAAATTTCTCTGTTCCTGTTATAGGTCTTGCACAGTCTGGATCTTGGGGATGTTTTGATGAATTCAATCGAATTGAGTTGCCTGTCTTGTCAGTAGCAGCACAACAAATCTATATTATTTTAACAGCAAGAAAAGAAAGAAAAAAGCAGTTCATTTTCTCTGATGGAGACTGTGTAGATTTAAATCCAGAGTTTGGAATTTTCCTAACAATGGTAAATGTAGTAATAATTCCAGAGAAGTGGCAAATTATACTAGATACAAGTTATTTAAATGGCAAGGTGAAAATAATCGATTTTATTAATTAAGTGATGCTGTTGCTATAGAATTAGACTAAACTACTGGAACAAATAAATAATCTGATTAATCAGGAATTTCATGCCTTCATTTTTACTTTAAGATTATTGAAATGTTCATAATTATGTTCCTTCATTACTGTATTGCAATTCATTATGTAGACTAAGAGTTTGGCTAAACTTCCACAATTCTCTGCGCTCACTGAGAGGACTGAACACTAATATGCTTTACTAGGTTAGCCTGAAACATTTTAACAGTACTAGTGAGAAAGATACTGTTGGGAGAAGAAGAGGAACATTCACTTAAAGCAGGAAATATAAGAAAGACATTTTTTCATGTCTTGTCTAATGGGTAATTTACATGGATATACAAAAAATTCTTTAAGGTGATTTATGGAAGACAAGTATGATGATTCCAGAATAAACCACCCTCCTAATTATCAGATCCTTTAATTTGTTGATGCAGGATGTGTTGAAGCTGGTAAATACAATGCTAGATGTTGACTTTTGGCCTTCTGTAGCAAAGGGACCCCTTCTGCTCTTTGCATCTATCCTGGAATCAGTACGGGCATTATGACAGAACTGTGCTTCTTGTTGTCATGAAGTTTTTATGGATGGTATCTGAGATAAATTGTTCCCTTTCTTATAATGACTGCTTGTGAAAAAGACTTGCAGTATAGACAGATCAAAGTTAGGTCCCACAACTGAATGGATAATCTGCGCAAAAAAGAAATGCAAGGCAGTACGTGTAAGTTTACACCAGTTACCAACCATTACCCAATGTAGAAACACAAACTCCTGGACTTAGAATATTAACTTTCAGAGTATGTTTTCTTGTTGCCATAGGGTTCCTGGGGCTTCATAGCACTAATTCCGGTACTCTTATGGACAGGGAATTTTATAGTGTGTGTTTCCTAATGCCAAGGCAGATGGCAATCCAAGATGACTTTATGGAAAATCAAAAACTTCATCTGCATGTATGAGTGCAGGATAATAACTGAGGAGGTCGTAAATATCTTACATTCTCTGTGTATTCTTGAGCCATTATTAAAATCAGTTTTGTCACTAAGAGATTTACAGTTTATTATATGATTCTTACTTCAGCTGATAGGATTCACTCACAAATTATTAAGCATTCAGTGAGATTCTGTAGTTTAAGGCTTTTAGACACAAGAAATAGAAAAGGGCATCCTAATATTTCTTCACCATAGACTGCTTATTATCCTTTTTCATTATTATTATTATTATTATTTTGGCTCTTGCTAGACACTGAATTCTTAATATGATACAAAAACCTACCTCTTCTGCAACATGGTAATAAAAACTTTATTTCCATCAGGAATGCACTAGAATAAATCACAGAATCACAGAATGGCAAGGATTGGAGGTCAACCAACTAGATTGTATTCCATGACAGTTTTAAATTCTGATTGCTGGCTTGTGATGATAAAGAAATTCAGTTATTACCCTGGCAATTATGCATGCGTTATTATATTCATAGTTATGGTTGAAGTTTTTTCTTCACATTTTAATCATTAGTAGATAAGTGTTCTAACTGAACAGATCTAGGTATTTATGTATAAATTTACTTTTATTGAGCAATAAAAAAGATGTTATTTTGACTGTTTTAACAAATGTTTTCTTATATAGAATCCTGGATATGCTGGACGTCAAGAACTACCAGAAAATCTCAAAATGCAGTTTAGAACTGTTGCAATGATGGTTCCAGATAGACAGGTACAATTACTGATGGAACTGAAAGAAAAAATATATTTTACTTTGCTTACCTATCTCAAAAAAACTAATAGAATTTCTAAAAAAAATGTGTTTCAGATAATTATAAGAGTTAAGCTTGCAAGTTATGGATTTATTGATAATGTGATCTTGTCCCAGAAATTCTTTGTTCTTTATCAACTTTGCGAGGAGCAGCTCACTAAGCAGGTAGTGTTATGTATTCCCTTCCTCTGTGTCTTCATACTTACATGACACAACCCCTTAGGTTTTGGTTTGTGCAGATTGTTTTTGAAGTATCACTTTTATCATGCTTTTTACAAGATACTGAAGTACTTTAAATAAAATTCAAAGAAATACCTCTAGAAAATTTTTGAAAAAATAATCATGTTAATTCATGTATATGTACTCCATGCACACACTTGTTTAATTGTTAAAGAATGATAGTTGGTAGGTGCAAGTGCCTGAGGTTCTCTGCCTAAATATGGCAGCCAGGTAAAAATTAACTGGGTGATGTCATTTTTCTGTAAGAATTATCTAGGGCTAGAGAAAGCAGTTGGAAATTAGAAAATGCAGGAGGAATGTCTCAAGTTTGATTTAAGTTGCCCTTCTCTCCATAGCACTGCTTTGATCTGAGGTCTTGGCTTTAAGCTGCCTTGGTTGGAAAGAGAGAGTCTGGAATGGAACTACTATTTTTTTTTACAGTCCTGCTACAAAATAATTGCTGTATGGCATTATAAACTGTGAAGTCAATTAAATTTAAATTAGAAGAAAAACCTTATAACCTCTTCCCCCCCACCCCCTTTCCTGAAAATAGCCTTATTATCCTTCATTTATTTTAATAGATAAAGAACATAGATATAGATATATTTTAATAGATATAGAATAATTCCTAAACAACAGCAGCAATTCCTGTTTTAGCCACCTTAGGCAACTATAATATACAACATGCAAGTAAGGTTTGATATACTGATGAAATAAAGCTAGACAACTTGTTATGCATAAGCCTTTTTGCCACTCTTTTAGGTCCATTATGACTTTGGACTGAGGAATATCCTTTCTGTACTGAGGACTCTTGGATCTCAAAAGAGGGCCAGGCCAAATGAAAGTGAATTAAGTATTGTTATGAGAGGGCTAAGAGATATGAATCTTTCTAAGCTGGTAAGAATCTAATTTAATATTTTAGCACTATGTACAGGCAAGTCCAATAGATATTTCATGGGGTTTTGTAAAAGATTAGAAAAAAATTTCAAACGTCCTTTTCTTTGAAAATTAAAACATGATAGTCATCACATTATTATGAAACAGCAATGAGAGTTTATTAGACTTGGAAACAGTGCTCAGGGTGCAAAGGTTCAAAAAGGTAATAGTGGCTTAGCTGTGGGTATGACATTTTATGCACTGACTTGTGTACAGATTGACTGCTGTACCATAAGTAAACTGAATAATGTGAGTATCCACTAAATTAGACTTTTAAAGATTTCTTTCCAGACAGGATATTCTTTCCAATATATGCTGCAAGTGTTTTACAAATCAATTTTACAAATAGATTCCAGTGTCTACTCAGTGGGAAATTTCTTTCAATTTTGAATTTATTTCTCATGTGGCATATGGATGACATTTTCAAAGTGCTGTTTTTGTAGTGAGCTGTCCTGTGGTCTGGCTGTGTTCATGAACATATGCATCTGTATTTAGAAAATATATTCTTACAGTTTATTATTTTAAAATAGAGATTAATTTTGGTATGGGAACATTCTTTGGATAACCATGCTTTAAGCACTTAACTTTTATTTTGTTTCAGATTGATGAAGATGAGCCATTGTTTCTCAGTCTTATCAATGGTCTCTTTCCGGGGTTACAGTTGGACAGTAGTACCTATGCTGAGCTTCAGGCTGCAGTAGCTAATCAGGTTGAAGAGGCAGGACTGATTAACCATCCACCATGGAATCTTAAGCTTGTTCAGGTAAAACTTTTTTTTTTTTTTTTCCTAAAACATTTTTAACAAACAGGTGTAAAAACACCATGTTAGTTGCTAAACCTCTGTGTCACTCAAGGACCTGTGCTTCTAGTATAGGAAAACCTGAAGGTTGTGTGTACACCACGCTAAGGAAAACCAATCCAAGGGACTTAAGTTTCAATTCTTTAAATTATTCAGAAGAAAAAAAACAACCCACCTTAAAGCATGCTATTAACCCAACCTTTCCCAGATATGGTAGAGCATCTAAGTTATCTGAATGAAGCAGCAAGGTGCCTACATGGATTTCTGAACAGGGATTTCTTAGACGTAGAGTAGGGACAGTAGGGCATAATAAGGAATGGAAAGCATCTTGAAGGCCAATGCAGTAAACAAAGAATGGGAAGAAACATAGCTAGGGCACAACTCCTGCTAAGGAGGAGTAGAGAGCTAAAAGACCTTTATAAGGGCAAAGAAAAATGTAAGAGGTATGTATTTCTGACTTAAATATGTTTCATAGACACTCTGAAGAGTCTTCCAGTGGGAATAATAAGTTTGAAATTGTCAAGTTCATGGTGGACTTGATCTTAGTTCAGATTTGTGGTGCCTGTACATCTTCCTCCTGGACTGATACAAGCCATTACTCAGCTTACAGAGGAAGCAGCTATATATGCTTCTCCTCACAAGGTTCTGTCATCCAGGAGGACTATCAATTCTTTTGTTCCTTTCAGTTGCTCCAAAAGGGCACACTTGTGTAGGCACACCCTGCCACTTCCATAGCAAGCCTAAAGCTAATATTAAAAGAAAAATAGAAGATTCAATAAAGGACTGTCCTGAACCTAAACCCATCCACAATCCTGTAGGAAGTGCAGTCCCTATGTTTGTTTCATATACTCAAGTATTTTAGCACTGTCGTGATTAATCATTCTTCGGTTGCCTTAATGATTTGCTACTATTCATTTTTTCCTTTTGAATAATACAGAAAATCCTTTTTAAAATCCTGCAAAATTATTTCCAGTTGCTTTGAAAAGTTTAAGTAAGATTTAGTTCTGTAAAGTGTATTATAGTAAACTTTCTTGGTGCTTAGATTAGGACGTGAAGGTGTGTACTATTCCATAACAAATCAGCAAATGCATGCTGATTTCAATTCTGAGCATAAAATTTCTATGTCTAACACATTTATAATTGCTGACTATCAAATGTATTAAATGCAAGTAAAAATCTTGCAAAAGCGTACATTTCTTAAAATATGTTGATTTTTCTAATAGTTGTATGAAACTTCTCTGGTACGTCATGGGTTGATGACACTTGGACCTAGTGGATCTGGAAAAACAATGGTCATAACTATATTAATGAGAGCACTGACAGAATGTGGCCAGCCTCACAGAGAAATGCGTATGAACCCCAAAGCTATTACTGCTCCTCAAATGTTTGGAAAACTAGATGCTGCAACTAATGATTGGACAGATGGGATCTTTTCTACACTGTGGAGGAAAACACTGAAAACTAAAAAGGGTATGTAAATACTTCGTGTATGGTGTCATAAAAATACCCCTTGAATGATATGTTGAAAAAAGCATCTTGAATTTGCAAATGTGGTGAAGTACCCTCTCGAGGGAAACTATACAGAATATAGATGAGGTTACAGTTCACTTCTCAAGAAAGGGCAAAAATCTAAACATTTATTATTTCAATAGTATATCTACATTTAAAAAGTGTTTGTTTCCTTGCCAATTTAGTTCTACAGTACAGATGTGTTATCTGGAAGCTGATAAATTATAATTTAGATTTACTTGTACTAATTGCACTAGCTTTAAAATAATGTTTTTTCCATGGTTTCTCATATGTTGATTACCCATATTTATATTTCAGTACTAAAATTTGTTTTCACAGTGATTCATTTGTATCTGAAAAAATAAAAATATTTATATTAAAGAAAGGGAATTCTTCTAGGGAACCTTCCCAGAAGGAGGTTCTTTTAAAAAGAAAGTTGAATTTTTTATATTGGAAATGCCTGTATCTTCTCTATTGGAAATTTTCGAGATTCAAAACAAAGCCAGAATTTTAAAATTTGATTGCCAAAATGTAGGCATTTTCATCTATATTTATGTTTCAAAATAAAAAAAAATAATTTGATTTTCAGAATCGATGAGTGATGATAGTTTTAATTAACTTAAATGAGATCTGTGAATATTCAACATCTTTTGTTTGGTTGCCCAAAGAACCCTTATTTTAGAAAAAAAAGAGCTAAATTCCCCACCCCCCTGTGCTGCTTGGGGGGTGGGGGATTGGTGGGGTGGGGGGAGGAAAGAGGAAGAGCTAGGTTATGTTGGGAAGGAAGAATTTGAGTCTGGAGAAAGAAAATGGGGTGGGGGAAAGATGTATTGGGTTTTTTGTCTGTTTCTCATTGTCCAAGTCTATGTTAATCAGCAATAAATAATTTTTCCCTGAGTCGAGTCTGTTTTGTCCGTGACAGTAGTTGGTTAAGTGATCTCCCTTTCTTTACCTCAACCCACAAGCATTTTCACCTTATTTTTCTCCCTCTGTCCTGTCGAGGAGGGGGAGTGAGTGAGTGTCATGGTGTCTGACAGCCAGCCAAGGTAATCTCACCACAAATGTTCAACATGTTCAAGATGTATTTGTGTCCTCATTTGTAACTGTTTTAAAAATAGTTCCTTAACTAAGTATGCAGTTTATACAGTAATGAGCATCCATGTAGATGGCAAAAAATACAATAAATAAAAAATATTTTTATACACTATTTAAGTTCTATATCATCTTTTGTAAACTTTTTTTTTTGCTCTTCAGCATGGTGGTATGAACTATATCTCTTTTGATTATTTTTCCAGGTGAAAATGTGTTTCTGATTTTAGATGGTCCTGTAGATGCAATCTGGATTGAGAATCTAAATTCAGTTTTGGATGATAACAAGACTCTCACTCTAGCAAATGGAGATCGAATTCCTATGTCTCCTACATGTAAACTGTTATTTGAGGTCCACAACATTGAGAATGCCTCTCCAGCAACAGTTTCTCGAATGGGTATGGTCTACATCAGTTCTTCTGCCCTCAGCTGGAGACCAATATTGCAAGTAAGGTTATCATTGCTGGGTCCTCCTAACTTTACCTTGTTATATATTTTATACAGAAAAGTATTGTGGATGTTTTTCAGGCATGGCTGAAAAATCGTTCTTCTCAAGAAGCTGAAGTTTTACAAAGTTTGTATGATAGAATCTTTGAACCAGCATATACATATATGAAACTAAACCTTAATCCAAAAATGGAGCTTCTAGAATGTAACTACATTATGCAGGTAAAACAGATTCTGTGTAAGTCTGTGTAAGAATTGACTGTCATAAGCATGCAGAAATAGCAAAGAGAACATTTGATAGCAGTAAAACTTAATTTGAAAAGATTGTTTCCTAACAAAGAAAACCTCAAACTTAATATTTGTTTCTTGGGAAATATAAGAGGAGCTGTTAGAGATGTGCAGAAGAAAACTTCACTTCTCTTTGTTGCTTCGTATGTAGGCTAGTCTTCTGTTGAGTAGAATTTGCAGGCTTCAGTACGTTTTCAGAATCATATGTTTAATAAGCTAGTGATTTCATTCCAGTTCTTTTAATACCAAATAAGTTGTGGTCAGGGTCAGTCTAACCCTACTGGTAGTGTCAGCAGAGAGGGTGAAAAATAATTCTGATTGTCTTTTTCTCTCTAGATATAATAGCTGTGATTCTGTCAGTCAGCTCTTCCAAGGTCAATGTAGTAATTTTTGCCTGTCACTTCCTATCAATTGGAATTCTACCTTGAATGGAGTCCAAACTTTATCAGTGATTTATTAATAATAAAATTATGTGTTTGGCAGATTTTGCAAGACTGTCAGTCCTCTATCGCACATCTCCAGCTGATTTGTTTATGAGTCTGTTTTCATCTGCAGATTCTAAGTCTCCAGACTTTCCATTTGTCCATGCAATCTCAGTTTTATATTGACACTCTCGTAAGAAATTCAGTAGTGCCTTTGAATAAGAGGGTAGACAAGATAATGTTTTGGATAACACTTCAATTTGATATTAAACTAGTCAATTTGCACCCAATATCTCTTTACTGTTCATTAGGGATTTAGCTTCAGATTTTCAACAGTTTGAAGTATTTTGCTGCAAATTAATAGCCACAGTAAATGCTGCAAAGATTAACTGTGCAGTATCAAATGGAATTAGGGTATCTATAGAATTGAAGTCCACAGGCAGAAACTGTGTAACTTGCCAATTTATGACGATAAACAAGATGGATGTGCTAGGCACAAAATTTTTAGAGAGGTTTAATATTTTTTTATTCTACATTTGTAATCTGTGAAACCTCTGACTTAATTGATGTTGTCTTCATGGAAAACTTTTCATGGGACTAGAAGTTTCTATGTTATTTTTTATCAGGGCTTGTTAGGAAGCGTGGGCAAGTCAGTGTTCTACTCATACTGCTTGGTCGGGGAAATATTTTCCCAATTTAACCTGTATCAAATCTTTCTTCCTGCAAATGAAAATCTCTGGTAAGTTTCTGTCATGGGTGTGGCAGAGTAAATAACCCTTAGTGGATCTCCATGCTGGGGTTTATCTAAGAACCAATGAGACCAAAGCTTTTTACCCTACTTTTATAATTTCACAGATTCACTTCCTCACTTGCTTTCTCCCTCCAATGTTACATTCCCTCAGTCTTGATTTCTCTTCCCAGCAAGGATTTAATTGTTGGTGCGGGAAGGTAGGGCAAAATCACAGAGTCACAGAATGGAAAGGGTTGGAAGGGACCTCGGGAGATCACCCAGTCCAACCCTCTTGTTAAAGCAGGCTCACCTAGAACATGTTGCACAGGACATCATCCAGGCAGGCTTTGAATATCTCCAGAGAAGGAGATAATAAAATGTCATGTTGGTTTCTGTGCTGTGCAGCTGCTTGCAGCTACCAGGATTGGGCATTACTTGACAAGGTTTCTTGGCATCATCTAGCATTTGTATACATGCATCTCTCTGATCTCCAGGATCTTCCCCCATTTCTAGGATCTTTCTTCCAACCAGGTTCTTCACCTCTTTCTTTCTGGGCCCCTTTTGTTGCAAGACCATTTCTTTTGGGGACCCTTCTTTTCTGCACCACCTTTCCTTTCCAGAACCTTAAGATCCTAGTTTTGCCATAGATGGTCTATGTGCAGAAGCACTTTACTTATCAGCCTCCTGATTGGTGGTTCTGTCTTATGTCTCCTTATTAATCGTGGGATTCAGGATGTGTTGCTTTTATTTAGGTCAGGTATTTTCAAAATTTACAACCTTGTCAAACCAGTTGCGTCTGGCAGCAACTTGTACTTGAGTTCTGAAGTTCAGCTTTGGATGTTCACCCACACATACACATGTACCAAATTATCTGCTGTTTGTTAGCATTCACAATTTAAGCTTTTTTTTTTCATCTACAACAGCTTTATAATGGTTTTATATAAAAAGTGATCTCACCTTTGCTTTCCTCCTTGTAATTTCTGCTGACTTTCTAACTGTATATATTGTTACTGGATGATTTTTTTTTTCCCCTGTTTTTACTTATATGTTTTTCTTTTGGCTGGCTCACCTCATTAGGTGGACAAATATAATTTATTTTAGGAGACTCAACACAGTTTTTGTTTAGGGTTATTCTGCCTTACAAGCTATTGGAAAAGTCAATACACTTGGAGCTAAAGGAGATCTGATTGATATGGTCTGCATGAAGGAACAAAGGTGTTCGACAAAGTTCCTTACTAGGGAATTACAGGGAAGCTAAGCAGTCTCAGCAGAAGATAAGAGGTTCATTTCTAAATAAATAACTGATTAGAAGATAGGAAATGTGTGATTGGAATATCAGTTCTTCGGAAGGACAGATGTTACTGCCAATCCCGAAGTATCTTTGCTGGGACCAATGCTGTTCAAAATGTTCATAAACAATTTGCAAAAGTTTTAGGTGAAGAAGTTTACTGATGATACTAAATAATTCAGGGCAGTAAGGACAAAACAGCAAACCATGAAGAACTGTAGACAGACTTTATGAGACTGAATAAATAGGTAATAAAATGGCAAATGAAATTCAGTGAAGACAAGCATGAAGGGGTTCACACAGGGGAAAAAACAAACTGTTCAATGCCATGAATAACAGAGCTAAGGAACATCTTGCCAAAGGGTGTTATAGATGATAAAAGTTTATGTAGGTTCAAGACCAGTCTTGATATTTTCAGAGTGGAAAAATCCACAGAGGATTACTAAACCCAGAAAAAGAGTACTTGGTTCAGAAAGACCCAAGCTGAAGAGGTGACCAGCAGGAAGTACCACCCCCAGCACCAGCACAAGCCAAGAGAATTTTTTTCTTTGTTTTCACACTTCTCTAAGTGTTCACTGTTAGTCACTATTGCAGATGAGAATAAAAAGATTTTGTTCAGATAAACTGGGACACAGCCTGTCCTGGAAATAATTAGATAAATCAATTGTCTTCCAAAGAAAAGAAGTGACATTATTTTAACATTATGAAGTGTGATTAGTACTGATAGATCATTTTTTTAAACTGAATTTTAAACTAATCAAAAGTATTCTATTTAGGTCCTTTAGGCTGCATTAAAGCTATATAGTACTGCATTACTTCCTCCTTCAACTATGAGATCCAAGGCAGCATGAAGAATACTAACTCCAAGAGCCTATTGAAAATCTGCTTTGCTATTAAAAAGACATCTTTTGAAACAATGTGCTTGACGCTGCCTTGTATAGAAAGGGAATGTGAGTGATGTTATCTAAGACACTCAAACATGTGGCTTCATGAGCAACATCACAGAATTTTAGATAGCTAGTGACGAGACTTCTAGAATCTGGAATCTAGTTCCTTAGAAGCAGAGTGAAGCAATCATACCATATTTTAATCTATTTTTTTAACACAAAATAGAAGCGAATGTGCTAGATGCATCAATTGACCATCATTAAGATAACTACACTAGACAGATGCTGAAAATTGTTCCATACTTAAAGATGGAAAGAAATGGCTAGTCCCACCTACATTTGGAGTTCTGAATATCCCACTAGATATTATAAAATTCCTTAAAAAGCTGTTCTGTTACCCTAGCTCTATAGGCATAATTTAAAACAATAGTTGATGGTCAAGTTACTTAAATAATTTTGAAAACTTTATCTAGCCTTATAGAGATATCTTTAATCTGTTTTCTTGTGTTTGTAGTTCTGAATTTTATGTTATTCTTTGGTAACCTGTATTGCTTTTAAAATTATGATTTAAATATTGCATGTGCATATATGTATAAAAATAAAAAGTGATTATGTAATATTTTCTTAATGCATAATATTTTAAAATATTTTCAGTCTATTAATCTTCTGGAGGGGTTGATTCCGTCGAAGGAAGAAGGTGGTTTATCAACTATATTACATCTGCATAAATTGTTCTGCTTTGCAATAATGTGGAGTTTAGGTGCCCTTCTGGAGTTGGACAGTAGAGATAAACTTGAAGCCTTCATTAGAGCTCATGATAACAAATTAGACTTACCAGAAATCTCCCCTGGCACCAGTCAAACAATGTATGAGTTTTATGTTACTGATTATGGTAAGAAAAATCACAAACACTCTTTTTTATACTGACATTTTAACACTGAGTATAGCTTTTTTGAAATTTAAAATTACTCCTTTAGTCCTTATTATACAATGATATGAGCAGAGATTTTTGATGACAGTATAGCAGTAACACAGATTCTGTATGCAGTGCCTCTGTGGAGGTGAGAAGTCAGAAACAAGGGATAGAGTGCTCATGGGTAACATCATCTTATTTATTTTGGTTTTAATTTCATTCTTACAGATCTCTATTAACTTAACCGGCCTACAATTTTTAGTTAATTTCTGCTTAGGCCAGTTTAGTCTAAATTAATATTAATTTTATATTTAATTTCCTCATAGCTAGTATTTTTTGTTAAAAAATATAATCTGATTTTAATTCCATTTAATAATTATTTATCCATGTCTGATAATCAGTAATAAATCTTAGTTTTATAAAACTGTAAGAATACTGTAATATTTTGAATAGTGTGAATAATATTTTGAATAGTGTGACAGTTTCCCCATGGAATTTTTTTAAATAACACACACACAACCAATTTCACAAAGAACTTGCTGTAGTCTCGCATGAATACATCTATTTCTCTTGTATCCAAATTCAGACTTTTTTTTGCCAGCAATGTTGATTTAGTGTACACATAATACACATATACACAATCCATATTCTCATATTCTCTAATTTTTCACTAGCAGTGTGAGAATGAATTTCTAGCTAAACATAGCTATATATAAAATCAAGAAATATGTGTATATTTAGTAGGATTGTAGACTAATTAGAGGTCTTTACTAAGTATGTCCTTTGTTAGATGTATTTTAGCTAGATTTGAAAAAATTTATCCCTTTTTATACTTTGTAGTACTTCATAACAGCTAGGTTTTGGGTTTTTGGGGGGTTTTTTACTAACAAAATGTTGAACATGAACAAAATATTGTGAGATAATTTCCTCTTTTTTTGTCATTTCAGGTGACTGGGAGCACTGGAGTAAAAGAGTGCAGGAATATGTTTATCCAACAGATAATATCCCAGATTATGCGTCTATTCTGGTTCCAAATGTTGACAATACCAGAACTCAGTTTTTGATAAACACAATTGCAAAACAACAGAAAGTAAGCACAGGATTACTTTTTAAAGTATACACCCGCTATATGAAATAAATACAAACCCTACTTATAAATTTACTGGGAGTTGAAATCTTTCTTCATATTCTGTCTCTATTCATTTCTTGCCAGGTGCATCATTATTTACATATTGCTCTATTTTTATTTTCTTAACATGAATCTTCTGTACTTATTTCAGTGCATGCACAAAATATTTAAAATATGCTTTTTATAAGATATTTTTGTCATAAAAGTTTTACTCCAATATCCTATATTTTTTCTTAGTCTTTACATGATATTAATTTTTCTGATTTGTGCTTTCTTGAACAGGGAAACAAGGAAAATAAATTTATAAATTTAACAATTTACTCTATTTTTTTTCTGTCATTAGGAAAGCTGTAGTTAATAGTAGCCACAACTATCGAAAAGGAGAGAACGCTCCTCATACAGCTTTAACCAATAGGACCTATGTGGCATCATAGTACATTCTTGCTTCATCCTTTCTCTTTTGACTCTCTAAATAATTTTGTCTTGGAGAATCTGGGTGGGATGAAAACACATGCTGTGTCACTGCATGTGGAAACACAGGAATAACCTACCAGAATAATATATCATTCAAAAGTAGACACAGGAAGTATCCCTTTCTCTGAAATAGGGCTGTTATGCATATTTAATTATAAGTTTTGATGTTACTTATGTGATTTAAATCTCTGTTACAGGCAGTTTTGCTCATAGGAGAACAGGGGACTGCCAAGACAGTCATGATTAAGGCATATGTCAAGAAATATGACCCAGAAGTGCATTTGTCAAAATGTTTAAACTTTTCATCTGCCACCGAACCATTTATGTTTCAGGTAAACATGTAGATTTTAAGCAATTCTTGCATATAATTTCCTTGCTAGGTATTTAAAGTGTACTTAATTCTGATGATAAGTGATTTAGAAATAAAGCCTAAAGGGTCTTTTTCCTCTAAGTCACTTCAACACTTCAGAAAATTCCATAAAAAATAATTTCTGCAGATCAGAATAAAATATAGTCACTTACATACAGATATGCATATTAATGATTTCTGTGTGCTTTTTCATTATGGAATTCCAATAATCCATTTTTTGGCTGAAGACCTTTCCTTTTCATTTTAGTTTAATGAAATTTTTTTGGTTATACTTCCTCATTTTTTTCTGGATTCTTTAGTTTATATAATTGGCTTCAATGTTGATAATGAAACAAGAATTTCCAAGTTTGAAAACTTCCAATAATTTTATTTTCCAAGTTTGAGAACTTCTCTGGTGACCAGAGGTGGGTTGCAGACATAATCCTAAGGCCGGGGAATTGCATAGGAATGAGTTTGATGAACAGGAGAGTAGGGTTCCTTAATGATGAATCAGAGATGAAACTACTAACAAAAAGAGGAAATCACTGGATACGTGCTGTAGCAGAAAACAGTAATGCATTTTTTAACAATACGTTTTAAATATTGTTGCTTTAGATGCAAAACAAGAACTTTCTTTTAATTTTTAGAGGACAATAGAGAGTTATGTGGACAAACGCATTGGAAGTACTTATGGACCTCCTGGAGGCAGAAAAATGACTGTTTTTATTGATGATATCAATATGCCATTTATCAACGAATGGGGAGATCAGGTAAACTATTTTTTAACAAATATGACTTATACTCAAATTGTTGTGCTTTTCCTATGTGGGTGGGAATCGGTGGACTTCCTCAATATTTTAATTAGCTATTAATTATTGGAAATGCTTTCTAATTATGATGAAGGAAAAAAGAGAGAATATTAGATTTACTGATGAGACATGTAGGATAATGGTGTCATATCTTACATTATCTCCACCTTCTCATATTTTTGTAAGACTAAATAAAAAGCATCACTGTACTAAAGAACCATATTATTAAGTTCCAGATTGGCATTCATTTAAGAGCACCAGAAAACAAACTTTCTGCAAAATGAAAGTGTGATACCTTGGAGAAAGTAATAAAGGCTGTGTCCAAATTCAAGGCTAACACATTGGCTTGCAAACTGGATTAAAGATTTTTGGCTTTTGATGAGCCCATCTACAACTTAGGCATGTCACATCCATATGCCTACACAGACTGAAAATCAGGCAAAAGTGTCTCACAGTTCTTCCCATAGTAAATCAGAAGTATTTCTAGCCCGGGATGCTAGCTCTTCTGGAATGTCTATTCTAACATAAAGACCAAGTATGAGTAAATTAAAAAAAAAATAATGGTAAGCAGAGTAAATAACATTAGAAACCTGGGGGCTCTGTGCACTTCTGAACGCTCAGGCTCACAGTTTGGGTTAAGGCTGCTCATAGCATTAGGCTGGTTTATTAACAGTGTGGGTAGCAGGTCTGGTTGTGAGAGTGGGCTTGGGCACGTATTTAAGTGGCAGTATGGATATAAGTGAGCCTATGTAGACTGAATAGTTCTTCCTCTTTACTTTAGAAAGCTCTTTTTGCCAAAATGGAAGCCAAGCATGTGGTTTTTACTGTCTGAAGTGGAACCTGGCCTTCTACCTAAATGCCAATATATGTCAGTTCTTTGGTTTGCGTCATTTGCTCTCACTCGAGAGAACTTTAATTCTTTTGAAAAGTTGAAACTAGTGTTGAATAGCACACAACACTGAGCTGCTTGACCTTAGTCTAGAACATAGGTGGTTGTATCTGAGGAAAAGCCCTCAGTGTTCACCCCAGGCAGTGTTCAATAACAGGAAGGATCTCCATTATGGAAGGACCTTCAATAGGTCTTCTATTATGGCCCGAAGACATTGCTGAAGTATTTTCAGTGGGATGATGATTTGTGATGGGTGCCCTGCTGCATACTATGTAGCTTTGTTAGGGTATGTGAGCACCTAAGGCTTGCTGAGTATCACTGGAACAGTTGCTATGGGGGCCAACTTCCATGCCTCCTGAGCCATACAGGTGCTGTAGAGTGGAATGTGCACTGAATAACCTTTTGAGAATAAAAAGCTTCCTGATTCAAAAAAGATTTAGTTGTTTTGCTTCAAAGGAAGCTAAAGGGAGAACTGAAAAGCACAGTTTGAACATCTGGAGCTGAATGTCTAGCCACAAACTATGGAACGAGACAATTTTTTTTTTAGTTCATTGCCTTAACTTTAGTCAAAAGGAATACAAACCCATTTTGTTGATCTTATATGGCAGTACAGCTCTGAAAGAATTTTCCTGCTGTTTGAAATCATGTAAACTAAGATCTCCCGTATGACTAAGGAAGAATGCTTAATCTGAGTTCAGATTCAAGTGAAAACCTCTCTCTAGAGATTAGTGGTAGAGTTAGAAGAAGAAATTCAATTATCAGGGGGTTGGTTTTTTTTTTCTTGTTTGACTTTCTAATTTGTACAAGTTACATAAACTTACAGGTAACAAATGAAATCGTTCGTCAGATGATGGAAATGAAAGGAATGTACAGCTTGGATAAACCTGGAGACTTCACTACAATTGTAGATGTACAATTAATTGCAGCAATGATACATCCTGGAGGAGGACGTAATGATATTCCCCAGCGTTTAAAAAGACAGTTTTGTGTATTCAATTGTACATTGCCATCCAATGCATCCATAGACAAAATTTTTGGTACTTCTTTCTCTTAGTATAATTTTTTTTCATAATTGACTTAAAAGGTATAAAAGTATGTTCTCTCTCTCACTCCTGTCATGCAAGTTCAGAGTACTTCCAGGAAAACAACCAATGTTTATTACAGCAAAAATAGTGCTGTGGAAGAGAAATTAACCTCTTTAAATGCTTGTCTTCCCAATTTTGGGCAAGCAAAATAATTAATAAGAAAATAATGGGATTTCCTGGACAAATATGAACACTCCTGTTACTACATAGGTTAACATTCCACCTCTGCACTGCCTGAAATGCCCTCTGGTAGCTTTGTCAATACAGTATATTGTTAAAAACCAGCAGTTTCCTCCAGTTGTTTCTACACTGGTTCAGAAAAGCCATGGACAAGAGAGACATCTGTATCTTAAAAGCAAATTAATGTTTTAAATAAGTGTATATATATGTCTTGCTCATAACCTACCCCCTATTATATCCTACAACTTGAGATTAACTGTATATTGCATTTTATCTTTTCAGGTATTATTGGCTGTGGATACTTTCATTCATGTAGAAAATTCAACCCTGAAGTATGTGATATGGTGAAAAAACTGGTCCCAACAGGCAGAATATTGTGGCAGTGGACAAAGGTATAAATTACAGGGAAAGTTTTATCACAGTCAATCTGAACACAGTGCCTATTAGTGTAATTTAGGCACATATTTCTTAAGAACATATCTATAAAAAGAAAAAAAAAACAGGAGCAAGATAGGCTGAAATAGTTTTGGAGATACAATATGGAAAATACCAGATTTTGGTATACAAGGCAGATGAATGGAAATATCAGTCCATTCATTCCTATAGTTTTATTCATGTTACCCAAAGCTTTAATCATTATAGCTAAGCAGCAGGGACCGAAAATCTTTCTAATTTTTAATTTATAAAGCCCAAACCAACATATGAAATAACTACGTTATCAGAATTGGGGTTTTACATGTAGTGCTAGATCTTGCTTCCAAATAAATGAGATACTTTTGGTGACTTCTTAGAAGGAGTTTTCCCACAGTATTTATTATTTGTGAAAATTAGTAGGTTGTTTTTATATTGTATATGTTATTAACTATAAATTTATAATTTATGTTGTTCTTGATTCCTTCTAATTGTTACTGATTTTGAATATTAACAATATCTTTCTTTAGACAAAGATGCTGCCTACCCCATCTAAATTCCACTATATCTTCAACCTTCGAGACCTTTCTAGAATTTGGCAAGGAATGTTAACTATAAAGGCAGAAGAATGCAACAGCAGCACTGTCCTTCTAACACTTTTTAAACATGAATGTACCAGAGTAATTGCTGACAGGTATAATAACTAGAGCATTTTATATTTAGTAGGTTTAGTCATTTACTTCATTTATGCTCATACATCTGTAAAACTTATTATAAACCTTGTTAGGATAATAAGTCTGCATTGGGGTATTATCCCAACAAATGCCATGCTACATACCGATAGATTAGACCAGTAATTGGATGGAGAATTACAAAATATATGCATATTCTGTGTTCTAACCTACATTTTTTGCACTCATCTTTGGCTATACTACTGAGTATCATTCTTGATTGCTTGTCAGATTATCACAGCCACAGATAATCACCATAGTCAAAGACCTTGATCTGTATTTAAACCATCTTGAATATATAAACGGGAGCAGTTACTGTTGTTTAAACAATGAAATGTAGTCACTGGTATTTGTGTTTGCAGACTTTGTTTTAGTTCAATCTGCATTACTCCTCCTGCCCACCCCAGTGTATATCCCCTCCTATTAATTATGGATTTTAGTGCAAAAGGGATTGAGAATCAAGTCAGGTTGCAGTGACATATACTATTGTCTTTTCACTATTCCTTATCTCATTGCAGTTTCATAGGCAGTACTATAACACCATAAATTATGCTATTCTGCTGCAGGTTGAAATATGATAAGGGTCACTTAGCCATGGCTATTTGGGAAATCATTCAACCTTTTGCATCTGAGAAATTCAATGGTCTGTCATTGCCTAGTTCTAGGTGAAAGCTGGAAAGTCAAGTTGTTTCTATTGTTATGTTTTATGTGATTGACTATTATACTTTACAGTATGGAAGCATTTCATTTCTGTGAATATTACCTAATCCATTTCTGTGACTGTTGTCTAATATGTATTGCCTAGTATGTATTTTTCTTTGAAGTGTTACAAGGGCTTTTTTAGTGTTTAATTATCTGTTTTTCTCCCTATATAACTAGAAATCAGTTTTTTTAAAGTTGTACCTATCTATAATTTTTAGATTTATTACTCCTGAAGATACAGCCTGGTTTGATAAAACTATTACTAAAGCAATTAAGGAATATGTGGATGCAGGCTTAACAGAAGTTCTCCAAGCTGAACCATATTTTGTAGATTTTTTACGGGAGATACCTGAACCAACTGGTGATGAACCAGAAGATTTTGTGTTTGAAGCACCAAAAATTTATGAGGAGGTATTTCACTTTACACCTAAAGTACTACACACTGAAGTTTTCTTTTAATTATTAAATATGTTACATTGCTAAACTCGTATAATACAGAAAGTTTTGTTGAATACCTACCACATTTTTTGTGAAGATATATCTAGATTTTTCTGGTTAATATGCAATAAATCATTTTAGTGATGTTAAAGTTAATAATGCCATATAAGTGCAGTTTTATCATTCCCATTCTCCTTGCTCCTTTTTTTCCTACCTCTAGCAGAAAATTTCTGCTTAAACACAACTACAATTGCTACAGTGAATTAACAAGATAATCTCATTATGTGTGGCCAATACATGACTCAAGCTTGTGTAAAAATGTCAGTGCAGTTTTAAATTCTGAAGGGCCATGCTTATTATTGGTTAATTTTTTTTTTCAGGTTCCAAGCTTTGAATTTCTTTGTGAAAAATTGCAAATGTATCAGAGACAATACAATGAATGCATTAGAGGATCATTTCTGGATTTGGTGTTTTTTAAGGATGCAATGACACATCTTATTAAGGTTTGGGGTTTGTTACTTCCTTATTAGTTTAACTATCACAACATTGTTCCTGAATTGGGCGAGCTATGACTTGAGGGCACATTCTGAAAAGCTACTCTTATCCCCAAACTTGCTTGCCATCTTTGCCTAGTCATTCTCAAGAACTAGGAAAGAGCTGCAGTTATTTTACCTGTTTGCACATTTTGTCATAATAATTATTTCATATATTTGTTTAAGCTTCTGTGTATTAAGAGGTATGAAGATTTTCCTTGATAGGAAAGGTGAGGTCATAAAGAGGCACATTTATATTTTGTATATAGAATGATTTTTAATCATTAAGAATTCAGAGAACACTTCAAAGGTATCTGTACCTGACAAGTGACCAAAACAACGTGAGGGATAATCTGGTTGGATGAGTTACATGAAAAGAAATATAAATCAGGGCTGCAGTAGAATCAGTAGGGTAGAGGAAAGTCTCAGCTCTACAATCAGATGAACCCCTGTTCAGAAAAGAAGATATCAGGAAAGAATTCACCCAAAGTCCAGCTCATGGCAGGCGGGGAAAGGCTAAGCATGAGATTTGTTTGAAGTGCTGTGCCTCAGGTTTCAGAAGTTGTATTAGCTAGCTCAGGAATTACTTTAACTTGATAGTCTGTTTACTGAAAGACGTATAGAAGCCACAGTAAAACCAAAAGAGAAGGAGATATTTGGTGGTTCTCTAGTTGACCTCAAGTGAAGTAAGTTAGTTTGTTTGCATTGCATTTAAACAGAAGAAAATAATTTTATTTTTAAATACAGTTCATGTGATGCTAGGTGAATTTCAGAAGACCTTGAAAGCCTGTTACGCCCTTTCCATTGATGAGTTAGGTAGTAAAAAGGAACCCTGCTGTCACTATGGTGACAATAAAATTAGTCACGCTCATAATTTCACATTTAGACTTCTATTTTAATATAGTTATCTATAGATATAGAAGACGGTCAGAGGGAACTGTGCATAAATGCAAAATTTCTTTAAAGGAAAAAATGAATAGAATTTGAAGGCTTGATGTAGATGCCAATCTTTTGCATTTTGTACATAATTTATGTGAGGAGCAAAGAAAACTGTAGCATATTAAAAGTAATAGTGCACTAACATATAATAAAACCAAGGAAAATATATAGGAGATGTGTAAAAAACCAAGTTACGCAGTAAATTTTTAACCCGGCTTTCATATCTGGGAGACTTGTTAAGAAAACTATCTCAAAGGAAATGTTCAAAGTAGACAAAATAGAATATAACACTAAATGATAGTTTAAATGTGTCCAAGTCTTTCAGACTCTTAAAATATTAGTATGTTTATTCTTCTAGCTAAAGTTTTTTTTATTGCTATTTTTAAACACATTCAGGATGATGCCTTCAACATAAAATCGAGCTTAAAATGTCTCCTTTTATGTATTTAAATCCTGTATGTGACTAATTATAACCAACCTACATTCTTAGGCACAGCTTATTCATTAGCTACATAAAATTCCTAAAGAATGTACCAGTGTTCTTTTGAGAGGAAAAATTTTCTGCAAGTATCCTTTTAATAATCTTTACATTGTGCTCTAGTAAATAAAGCACAGAGTATAACAGATTTTTAATTTTGCTAATTAACATTACAATTTACATTTATTAATGAGTTTTCCTTCCATTTTTCCCTATATAGATTTCCCGGATAATTCGGACAGCATATGGAAATGCTTTACTTGTTGGAGTTGGTGGCTCTGGAAAACAAAGTCTTTCAAGGTTGGCCTCCTTTATTGCTGGCTATAAAATATTTCAGATCACTTTAACCAGGTAAGAAATGCAAGAAATATATAAATCCAATTTATGCCATTGTTTCTCTTTACACAGTAATAACCTTATGTTTTTAACAGCCTTTTTTTTTTTTCTTCTCATTTTGTCACTATTTAAAAATGTGGAAAACAACACATACTTATCTGGTTTGTATACAACATTGGGTTAAGTTTGAACTGAAATCTGGACCATGTGTTAGCTATTCCTGAGCCAAAATATATGATTTTACAGAGGATGTTTACACTATCGTTTATAAAACACTATAATGTGAACATAGCAGTATAGTTGTTTTGAATTAACAAGTAATGTTTCTTATTCCTCCTAGATCCTATAATCTAAGCAATCTATCAGATGATTTAAAATTGTTGTATAGAACAGCTGGAGCAGAAGGACAAGGCATCACTTTTATTTTCACTGATAATGAAATAAAAGAGGAGTCATTTTTGGAATATGTTAATAATCTGCTGTCTTCAGGCGAGGTAAGAGTCTCAACATGACAGGCTATGTACTTTAGAAGCAGGAAACTGCAGAATTTGTTCCCACTAGTTTATTTCTATTTATTTGGACAATAAATTATAGAATCACTGATGATTAACTCTAAAATTAATCTCAACTTTTAAAATAAGGAGCACTCTTGGTATGGAATTCCTTTATCTCTCTTGCAATGTAAGCAAGGGGAATATAAGGAGCTGTGATGGGTGTTTCAGGAGTCTGTATGAACTGAGTATTCACTGGCCAGTCAAGATCTGTACTCTTCCTGAGTTAGGCTTCCTAGTTTTTAATGGACTTACATGAAGTTTAAATCAGGGACAAATTTGGTTTTTAATCTGTCTAAACTGAAGAGAAAGATACAGATGTAAACAGGCAGATATTTGTAGATATAATAATTGCATCCACACAATTTATTTTCTTATCACTTTTAATTTTATAAAAAGATTTCTAATTTATTTGCTCGGGATGAATTGGATGAAATCACCCAAGGATTAATACCTGTGATGAAAAAAGAGATGCCTCGTTGTCCTCCTACCCTTGATAATCTTTATGAATATTTTTTAACTCGGGCAAAGAAGAACTTGCATGTTGTCCTCTGCTTTTCTCCAGTAAGTTTTTAAATCGTATCTGTCTTCCTTACTTCCATTAGCAAACTATCCTATAAGGCGTGACAGGATTACTCAAGCTTTATTTATTTATTTATTTATTTATTTGTATATTTTAAGGATATTTAAAGACGCATAAAAAGATTACTGCAGTCTGGTTATAATTGCTGAGATTAAGTAACATTACCAGTGCCAGAACTTAAAAACAACATACTTAAGAATCAAACCATTCCTTACATGTTAAAGTAATTTAAAATTTTTCCTCCTGGCATATTCTTTCCTAATACAATAATGAATGTATCTTTGTGAAATTCTTGCTTGTTACTTGAAAACAAGAATTTAATGGAAATTAAAATAAGTTAATTGAAGTTTTAAAATATTAAGAAATGTATTTGTCATGAACTTCTTTCTTCACATTTCATAAAATACCGAATGTGGAAATTTAGCAAAATACTTAAATAAAAGAAAAAAAACTGTGCAGGGTGTTCTAAGTAGAAAATTAGCAAGAGAAAAAATAGACTTGTTGTTTATATGAATTAAACATTTTGATCGACCTAATTAAGTATCATATCGTAAGTTAATGGTGTTACTCTCTTTAGGTTGGTGAGAAATTCCGTGCACGTTCTTTGAAATTTCCTGGTCTCATATCAGGGTGTACCATGGATTGGTTCAGTCGATGGCCCAAGGAAGCTCTTGTAGCTGTAGCCAGTTATTTTCTTTCAGAATTTAATATGGTCTGCTCTGCATCAGTTAAATCACAAGTAGTGGAAACCATGGGTCTCTTTCATGATATAGTTTCAGAAAGCTGTGAAAATTACTTCCAAAGGTAATATTTTATACAAATGCAATGATTAATCCCAAAAGTGTTGCTTCTGATGGTGTTTTTTGAACTCATTGTGTTCTATGAATCAGTAAGTGTCTTTTAAGGCTAATACAAAAATAAATCTGCTATATTAATATATGCAGAGTCCATGAAAAGTAATTATTATTATTATGTTGCAAATTCATAATCTTCATTCCCGCTATTCAACAATCTTTAACGTTCCTTATGTGGATAAAAACAACGTAACTGGAAATAAGGGTTTGCGTTATGAAGAAATTTGATTTTGACTGAATTAAAGACTTGATTTATATAATCTTCTCTTTGATGGGAAGTCATCAAATGGTTGTATGTGTCAAAAATATGTACTACGTTGATGTTGGCAATATACTATGTTTTAGGTATCGAAGAAGAGCTTATGTAACCCCTAAATCCTACCTCTCTTTCGTCAATGGCTACAAAGAAGTTTATACTGAAAAGTTAGACAGTATTAATGAACAAGCTGAACGTATGCGAATTGGTAAGCAAAATAGAGATGAATACCTATTTCCATGTATGATGTCAAATTATTTGTGCTTTTAATGTGAGACTACTTACTCAGTGATTACTTAAAATCAGTTCTGCTGGATCACAGTTCAAAACTGGCAGCATATGAGGAGTATCTCGAAGCACTCCAGGTATCACCAATTCACAGAAATTCTCTTACAAAAATGCCTCAAAGAAGCTGCCACCTTAATCATTCATCTTAGCATTATATTAAACTTTAATTTCTAATTTAGCATTTGTAATAGGAAGTAGAACCTGAAAATGGCAAGAGAGAGCACCTGATTTACTGGTGTAGAGAGGTAGCTCTAAACACAGTTATTAATTTACTTCTGGACTTGTCTTTGGAAATTCTTGCTATACAATCTGAGTGCTTCACAGCTGATTTTTTTCAGATTTCTGCTGTAGAATAAGTAGCTGTTACTTGTGCTCATTTTGTAACTAGGTATCTGAAATACAGACAAGTGTGATTGAAATGTTCTAATTTTGGACAGCTGTTTGAAATTACCTAACTTTTGGCATTAGATTAGTACTTAGTGGGTTCAGAATGCATTTCCAGTTTTCTCTGGTTTGCATCTAGACATGCTTTCGTAAATCTACAAAGGTGACTGAACAGCTTAGGAAACTTGGTCTGTATGGGAAAAGATACTGTATATCAATCTAGCAGAATAGAAAATTCTACATGACAATATTTTTCATACAAAGGTAAAAGGATCTAGCATTCAGGCAGTGATTAACAGTGCAACTGGTACACTTCATATGAAGAAAAGAATAGAATAAGAACATGTAGATACTTATTCACAAACTGCTGAATTAGAGGGGACTGTAGAGGAGTAAGTGACCCTCAGTATTTTCACATTATGCCAATTTCCCTGTATGGATTTGTTGCCAGTTCTAGAAATCAGAACTTATCATTAGTCCTGCTTTAAATGAGGATAAAGTCTGAGAGCCTTGAAGATTTTTGAGGGTGGGGGTTTTTTTTGTATTCTTTCTGCAGTTCTATTTTTAAAAAACTAAATAAATAAAAGAAGTAACCTAAGTAGCTTCAGTGCTGTTAAGAAAATTTCACGTGTAGATTTTCCTAGCCTCTCACATCATATTATCACTAATTCCTTATGTGGTCTTCAAAACAAAATGACCATGTACCTGTACACCTCCTACTGCAGCATATTTATATCATTGATGTTCAGCAAATCATGTCTGTCAGCTTATGGGCAATACTCAGGCCAATTAGAAAATACTTGAAATATTTTCACTTGCACAGAAAAGATGTATTACAAAACAACAAACATACTGGTCATCCCTGACTCCGAATGTGCTACGCTGTTTACTGCATCCTAAGGAATTTTCTCAAAAAGTTTCTTATGAATTATTTAGATACTATGTCACACATTCATCCTTTAATCCTTAGTCTTTCATCACTTAATATCAAAAAGATTTAGAAGGTTAAAAAGATTAGCCTTGAAAGTTGTTTCTGTTTGTTAGGAGATTATCCTGATATGGGATTTAAATTTTGTTATTAAACTCAGCTGAGATGTCACTCTTTCTATCTCCTTGTTGAAATGTTTTTCCTGCATGTAATGATGTCTAGGCCAATTCAGGATGCTTGTAAAGAAGCCAGATTGTAAGAAATACTTTGATCAATACTCATTTCTAGAAAAGTCCCTGGCTTGAGCATACTGAAACTGTGCTTGTCAGCACTGTAGTCTCTATACAAGCAACATATTTTGAAAGCTAGGAGTAATCTCTTTTCTGCTTTGTCACTTTGGGTGAAAAATCTTGTAAGACAGATGGGGAAAAAACTGAGATCCAATGACAATTACAGTTATTTCTAAATGGTTAACTTCTTGTGTCTTCTCTCTGAATACATCTGGGGAATCCTTGGTAGAGCACCGCATATGTAGATAATGTCTTTTGATATAGTACTGTGGTTCTACAAGAAGACCTCAGTTGAGTTTTGACCAAGTGGGCATGTCATCCATTTGAGCAACTTGTTGCTAGATCTCCTGCTAATTTAAAGTGACACAAATTACATCCTTGAGGTGCTAAGAGTACTGTGACTTAGTATCTTAATATAAAGATTTTTCTATATTCACTACTTTTCTGCAGTCATCATTCAAGCAAGTTACAGAATACATTGATAAGAGAGAAAGATTAGTTTGATTCTCTCTATAGGTTCAAAATATATGCTGACTTTTAACTTGCTTTAGATTAGTTGTAGCTAATATCAGTAAGGTTCTTACATGGAGTTCTACATATCCCTCTGAAAAATACTATTCTTGTTTCTGATGCCTACATCAGGTATTAATTTATGACTACAAGCAATAAAAAAACAAAAACCCATCTGCTGGCACGGTACTGTTGTAATGTTTCTTGTGATTGGAAGTATTCAGGGGATCTGAAGAAGCTATAAAGGTTTCTTGTTTATAACAGAATTTCTTCAATTCTTCTTGTTCTGCGTATTCCCTTTCTTTGTCCATCTTTTTTCTCCCTCCAGGACTATAGCAGAGATAACTACTGCAGAAAAGGGTATCACTTTCCCTTTCATAGCTTCTTTTTCACAACTTTTTTTTTTGCAGTGAATTGAAGTAACAAACATTTTGAAAATTGCTGTCAGAGGAGTTGAAGGTGGGGGTAGAATGTTAGTGTGTATGTACCTCTATCCCTCAGAGTATTTTAGGGAGTGGCATGTGTCTGGGAAAAGGAAACATTCTAAAACCTCTCTTGTCTCCCAGTCAACATCTTTCGGTGAATATACCTTTGAACTTTATTGCTGAGAGTGGCAAAATAACCCATCTTTTGGCAAGTAATAAAAGCGAGCCTGTAGAATGGCAGTAGCCTGGTCATGAGGCAGCTGTGTCAGAAGAACAAGAAATGTGCTAGGAGAGAGGGCTTGTCTCTGTGAAATGGGGTAACAGGAAAGTGGAGAGACATCACAGAGAGACATCGCACATTGCAGAGAAAATTGCAATAGAACTGCAAATGTGCTCTGACTCTAGCCCTTGGGGAGAGAGGAAGATAAAGGGGAATGCTTCCAGGCAAGTTGTAAGATTTTAAGATTCAGTAATGAAGAAGTGAGGAGAGGCTAGAGAGGCTTCAGCATGCAATGTGGAGTTCAGGAACAGCCAAAAATCTGTGCTCAAATCAATGAGCAAGAGAGAAGAGAAAAAAAGAAAGCGTGGGAAAGACTGAATATCTATAATAGGTGTAGAGGGAACAAGGTCATCTCCTTCTGGACTACTGTCAATGTAAGGCCGAATGGCCTCTATGGGTGGTTGCTTCAGCATCTATAAGAGCTATGATGGGACTGGCCCTAAGCCAGGTGGGCAGAGATGCTTTTATATGCTTTTCTGCAGTCTCTGTCACCAGGGACAAGAGAGAGTAAACTCAGTATGCAGGAGCTGGTGGTCATAATCTTGCTGTGACCTTGGGGTCCACTTTTGGGGACTCTGCTTCTTCCCACTTCTTTCTGGAAAGAGCTCCCTACAGGAAGGCAGTTATGGATCCTAATATTTATGTCATTTTCTCATGCAATGACACAAATGCAGTATCAGTCTGATTTTCTGATTGTCCTGTGACTTTATGATATAACATATCATTGACATAGCCCCCACTTTTTTTATTCTTTTCAAGAATTCTATATAATGAGTGTAAGGATATATTTCATTGGAGGTAATATCCCAGCTATACACTTTTAGGTACTCTTTACAGCTATAACTAACTAAAACTAAGTAGTATGGATTTCTCTTTTGAAGAATCAAGCTTGTATATAATTTTGCAACTTGTGAAATTACCTATGAAAAGTGAATAGAAAGCACAATTGTGATAGTATAACTGCTTACACCTACTTTCCTTTACACAAATTTAAAGGAGAACACAAGGTACAAGGCATTTGGGATCTAGAACTAGATTGTATTATCTAACTAGGAAAAAAAATAGTTTTTATTTTTCTGAATTTTATCTTTTACTTAATAGGTCTGTCTAAACTGATGGAGGCCAGTGAATCTGTTGCTAAACTCTCTCAGGAGTTGGCTGTTAAAGAGAAGGAGCTGGCTTTGGCATCTATTAAGGCAGATAAAGTAAGTACCTGAGTGTTAAACAGCAAAAGGCAGCAGACAGCACCAGGATATATAGTGGGGTAAAGTGCTATTGCAGAGTTTTCTCATAATTTGTACATGTCAAAAAATGTGCATCGTGGTCTAAAATGAGGTTTCGCTCCTCTCTCTGTAGCATGTTGAATCAGCATTTGCTTCTGAAAGTGCAGCACTTTAAGACTGCAATGGAGGTTGAGTGCCTTCCTTGTTCTCCTCCCATTTCTCACCCACTCCTATAAGCATCAAGTTTCATTTTTTGTTTCATGGTTTTCTGTGTGCTTGATTGATGTTTATTAAATTTGGGGGTTTATGTGCACTTGTTTGCAGATAAGAAGTGAACAGATGATAACAGGACTTTGCTATTTCAAAACTGCTTTGAAAAAGATCATCACAGTTCAGTTTCATATTTTGTCTTTTACATTAACAAGGTGTCCATGTGTTCATGAGACTGGTGGTCTGGTACAAATCTAGTTTCCAAAATGACCTAATGGAAAGCTATGTTAGGGAGTGTATTAATACAGGCATTCTGTTTTCTGAAAGATACCATAATGCTGTGATGGTGCATATTTAATATGTGCTGGAGAGCAAACTTTTGGCCAGTGATGGCTAAGGGACTGCCTGCATTCTCAAGGTCTTTTATCTCATAAGAAAGAAAATTATGACAGAAAGGGATGAAATTGCACTTCCCACATTTCAGGAGTATGACAGATATGCTGGTAGATTTGACTTTGTTTAATATTTATATTTGATATACATTTTGAAAGAGCTCCCTGTCAATCATTCACATGACCTCTTCCTTGTCAACTTTTTCAATGGGCACTACGTATAAGTCATCAGAAGTAGAAGAAACATGGACAAATAATAAAAGAAAAATTTTATTTAAACTATGTGTAATACTGTTTCTATTTTAGATGTTTCTTTCTTTCTCTTAGTACTGAGCCCTACAGAAAATAGAATTGGATTTCACAAAAAAAAAAAAAAAAGGGATTTGGGGTTTTTATCTGTCTTTTTTTTCTCACAGGTATTTGAGAGCATTATTTATGTTCTTGTAAATGCATAGAGTGCTAACCTTGACCCTGTAACTGATACCGGTCAAAAAACATTCTGACACTAACTGTACGTCACACATGCACAAGAGAATTAAAAAGATACTTAAGAACCAGACACAAATGGATAACTTCATTCTGTGAATTCACATGGGGCTGTTATTTGAATAGACTAATTAAAAGCGAGTCTTTTTAGACTAAAGGTGTAAAAGAGAGGCTGACCATTGGTGCAGATGGTTTGCCATCTTCCATCAGTTTTATTAGCTATACTGTTTTTATTTTTATCTGCAGAATTATAATGAAAAAACCAAATACTTATTGTATTGGAAAAGTATAGGTTTAAGTAGGATAAAAATCCATCACAGGATAAAAAAAAATGGCTTTAAAAGCCACTGAAAGTTCTTCTATCCATTATTTTAAAAAAGCATTTTTTACTATCCAAGTCCTGCTGCAAGAGTCATACAATGTTTCTTTGTGGAGATTCTGTAAATTGTATTAATTTTTATTGCATAATTATATAATGCCATATATAGTTAGGGTTAGCTTTATATTTTTCTGTATAATAACCCTTACATACCTGTTCTCTCTTGTGTCTGACAACTTAATCACTTGTTCCCCCATTTTGATTTATACATTTTATGTGTTTGTTATCAATTCCAGGTACTAGCAGAAGTCACAGTAAGTGCTGAAGCTGCAGCTAAAGTAAAAAACGAAGTCCAAGGTGTGAAGGATAAAGCACAAAAGATTGTAGATGAAATTGATTTAGAAAAAGTGAAAGCAGAGAGTAAACTGGAGGCAGCTAAACCAGCATTAGAAGAAGCAGAAGCTGCACTGAATGTGAATAAAATTTTTGCGTTTTGATTAGTTTAGTATTATTTGAGTCACCTGTGAATGAGGCTAGAGCCACCTACATGCAGTTGTCACTTGATTTCGACTGCTGTCACCAGCTCTTCACAGTTGGTGGTCATGTCTCTGAACACGTATGGAGCTCGAATTTTGCTTTAAACACATAGAGATTATTTTATAGTATTTGTTCTGCTTCCACCCTAATCCTTAATCATTTTAAAGGTGTAAATCTTTGGAAGATTTACAGATACCTTTAGAATATTAGTTAGTCTGAATTCAAGAGAATGCTTCTTGTGCTTTTTTTTTTTCTTCATACTTAACTACTTGTATATTTCCTTTAAGAGGCATAAAGGATTGTCTCTTCCTTCACCAAAAAGCATTTAATTTGGAGAGAAAGAGGAAACAAAGGGGATTCAGGGTGATCAGAATCAGGATTAAGAAATTTAGAAGCATTGCTGCACTACATAGTTTCATTATTCTGCTCAGAACGATTAAAAAGTAAATAACTGGAATCAGAAATCAATGATGTATTGTATTTTTAAGACCTTCTGTTCCAGTTACCAGAATTCATGTGACAAAAATATTGAGTGGAAAAACCCAGAAAAGGAGCATTGTTTGCCTTTACACTGACATTTAGACAGAGAGATAAATGAAACTTCCAAAACCGGACACAAAATTTACTCATAAAATGTGTGGACTCATAAATTATCATGTGGTTTCTATAATATGTCTATAACTACTACTTCTAGACAGGTTGTGGCATGCATGTAGTTTGTAGACACAAATTAATATGTTAGTTTTAAAATTTGCAATAATCTATTTTTTTATTAGTCATTGAACTAAGCAAAGTGTCATTGATGCTACTAGAAAATGAAGTAACAAAATGAGTGGTATCTCATACCTACAACAACTTAAAAACCAACAAAAATAACCAAACCCATCTCAGAATAAATGATGACACTTAACCTTTAAAAATCCAAAATATTATTTTACCAAGGAACTCCATTTAATTAAGTCCTATACAATTTTACAATATACTTTTCTTCAGTCAATTAGTCTGACAAGTTAAATTAATACTGCTGTTCCATGTATTTAATTTTATTTTTGAGTGATGTCTTTAACATTGGGAAAATATTCTTGTCTAATATATATTCATTACAATTATTAAAATTTCATTAAAGTAAGCCCAGTTACTTGCTTTTCTTTGTATGTACTTAGTACAAACTTGCCTCAGAGAAAAGTACGGCAAACAAACATTAAAATCAAGATATTGAATGGTAAAATAGGGTAATGGTATTGATGCAAGATTGTGTTACATGGTTCTTCCAATAGACCATCAAACCAGTGGATATCGCTACTGTGAGAAAACTGGCAAAACCTCCTCACCTAATTATGAGGATCATGGACTGTTGTCTACTGCTATTCCAAAAGCCACTAGATCCAGTTACCATGGATCCAGAAAAGCCTTGCTGCAAGCCATCATGGGGAGAATCATTAAAAGTAAGTGGAATTTTCAAACAGTGTTTCTTAAACATCAGAAATAGCAGCTTGCATCTCAGAGAATTTATGATGCTGTTTACTAAAGGGACAGAATTTTGTAAAAACACAAACATATGGTTTTAAGATAGGCATAGTATATAGGTAGAGTTTATTTGGTAGCAAGTAGCAGGTGAATTGCTTCTGCAGTAGGAGCTTTAGATTTTCCTTGTCCTATTCCTGGCATATGACCTGATGGCAAATAAATAAATAAATCATACCACTCATGTTAACCATACATGAGATAAGGGTGTTCTGGAAAACCCCTCTTTCTCTTTAGGAACTTGTAATTTCACATTTAAACAGTCTTTTCTGATCCTCCCAGGCTCCTTGATTGTTGGAAAGATTATCTGGTTGACTAAGAGATAGTAGGCTTTCCCATTCTGCATTTCAATATTCCTGGCCCAAATTCCTTGGTCAGACAGTCGTCTCTTCCTTTTGGACTTTGATTTTCTCTCAGGATACTCTTTTATTTCCATGCCTTCTCCTGCCATTCTTTAAATCCCGTTCTGCCTCTCTCATGTATTAATTTCCCAATTTTATTGCCTCAATTTTTTTTTTGTCATGCAAATCAAGAAAAATTGTATATTTTGGATATGAATAGACCTCTTGCTTTTTATTTAAGTTTTTCTGGGAATTAAGAAATCATCAAAACTTTTTATTTTTCACTGACTTAATGAAATAAGATAAGCAGTTATTCCATGAGTTGCCTTTAACTTGTTAAATATTTGTTAGAAAAAAGTTAAACCCAATGGTTTCACTTTCCAGAAGAACTGAGATCACATTTCACAAATGCATAAGCAGGTTTTTTGGCATTCTTTAGGTAAGTTAGAAATGTATCTCTGAGGCTTTATCTTGGTTCATTTTTTTAAAGAAATATTGCTTCTTAAATGCTTTTTAAATGGCAGGCAACACAGGAATGTAGAAGACGTATAGTACATCAAGAAGTTTTAAGCCTAGTTACTGGATGTAACTGCTTAAAACTTTAAAATAAGTGAAGGTATGTGGGAGGAGTTACAACTAAATAGCACACTTACCATATTAACTGTAGGAATTACCTCTTTGTACAGAAGAATTTTAGGATCATTTTTTTAACATACTCACCTATGAACAAGCTTTTGAATGTAAAATGTGTAAATAGCTTATAAGTATCCTGTGGTGTTTTTTGCAGCTTATGAGTGGCCCATTCTTGCAGAGTCTACAGCAGTTTCCTAAGGATACAATCAATGAAGAGACAGTAGAATTACTCCAGCCTTACTTTAACATGGAAGACTATACACTGGAGTATGGTAAAAAGGTGTGTGGTAATGTGGCAGGTCTCCTCTCCTGGACACAAGCCATGGCAATATTTTATGGTGTTAACAGAGAAGTCTTACCTCTTAAGGTAATACATCACATCCTGCTTTGTGTTTGCTTTCATTTACTTTAATAGTAGTAGGATTTTAAAAATATATTTAGGTAACTTTATTCAGCCATAATTGCATGTAGAGTTTAATGGCTAAGGATGATAAGAGCAGAAAAACCCCATGTCCTCTTGTTGATTCTAGACAGAACGCAGAACAAAAAATTGGCCTAGATTAAATTTCTGTGCTCTGGTTTCCTGTGTACAGTGAAAACTGTTTTCATCTTTGTTTTTACTGTTATAATTAGCTTATAATTTTTTTCAAAAAGTGGTACCAGGAGTGGCTTTTCATTCCTTCCCTGAAGAGTCCTGCAAATAGAGGTTTGCAGCTGTTCTACCTTCTTTGCTTTCACACACTAATATAGAGGGAGTGGAGGATTGATGTCTTGCCCACGTATTGGCGTTCTGAAGAGATTCAGAGCTCACATTGATAAAGGACTTATGTTGAAGTAGTGGGAACCAAACTGAGTAAAACATTTTGAGAGTCATTTTTACTTTAATATGGGTGTTCTTTTTGATGCTTGTGAACATTTCCATAAAAAATTTTGTCAGAGGTAAAGACTATATAGAAACTCAGATACAGTGATTGTTGCTGTTTGGATTCTAAACCAAGTATTTAATCCCTATATGTAGCACAGTTTACAAAAAAAAAAACAAAAAACCAAACAATCACCAAACAAACAAAAACCAACCAGAAAAAGAAAAAAGTAAAAGGGGAAAGCGTCTGAATGGCGATTCCAAATCTTTTCCACCCTTTCTGTCACTGGTAGAAATGTTATTTACAAAAGCAACAGTAAGGCAGATGGGTGATTCAAAAAAATTATTTCATGAATTTCATGTGTTCAGCATAAATATCAGTTTAGGAGCAATGGGAAGATTCACTATTTTAGGACCATGGATTTCTAGTGGGTAAAAGCTGTATTCTTAGCTGATAAAGGACCAGTCTCCTGTTGTGATTGTTGATCGCTACAGAATGTATGAATAAAAAAGAAATAATAAAGCATATAATCAAGCAAGAAGAGTGAGTGATTGTTCCTCTAGGCTAATCAATATGTACAGATCAGAAACCTTAATTCCTTAACCAGCTTCTTTAAATGTAATTTTCTTAAAGAGAAATAGTTGACAATATATAGTAGGAACCTTGAGTACTACATTATTATTTAACAAAAAAAATCATACCTGTAGTATATATGTGACATAGTTTTCAGATTAAATATTTTTAATATTTATGTAAGTATTAATATGAAAGTTATTCTGATGTATTATTGTCTCATGATTACAAACTAAGCAGACTTAAAATAATTCATCAGATTATATTCAAATCTTGTATGATTGTTGTTCTAATATTTCTTCTCTTTGCAGGCTAACTTGGCAAAACAAGAAGGCCACCTGAAAATAGCTAATGCAGAATTAGCAAAGGCTCAGGAGGCATTAGATGAAAAGCAAGCTGAACTGGATAAAGTGCAGGCAAATTTTGATGCAGCAATGAAGGAGAAAATGGTGAGATAAGAGTATCTTAGTATTAAGAAAAATGCTTGCATACAGCATTGTTATGTAATCAGGAATTGATACAAACACACACGCTACCATGAATGACATGGATGAAGTTCGGGTATAAAAATAAGAGATTAAATCTATGTTCTCTCATATTTCCTTCTTTCTGTGAATAGGAACATATTGGACAACAGATGCACTTAGATTTCTAAAGAATGAGTTTTAATTAAATAAAATATTCATATTAAATATCAGAAGATGAAAAACTATATAAAATAACTCTTTAGATCTTTGCATTCTATTATTAAAATAAGTAGGACTTTTTGAATTTTAGGACTTGCTGAATGATGCAGAAACATGCAGAAGAAAGATGCAAGCAGCCTCTGCACTTATAGATGGACTGAGTGGAGAGAAAGTTAGGTGGACTCAGCAAAGTAAAGAATTTAAATCTCAGATTAACAGGTATCAAATTCATCAGGGAAAAAAAAAAGAATAACTATAAAAACTGAAGAGCTAGTAAGGAATTTAGTAGCTTTAATAGTTGTACTCATTTTCCTCCTGGAAATGTTAATATAGTCACACAATTAAGTGAATTATCCAGAAATTTGAATTTTTCTCCCATAAGTAAACAGCTGAGTGCTCACATTTCAGTTCAGAACAATACCTCTGATTTTGGAATTTATTTCAAAAGGGATTATTTCTAGTGCAGTTATGTGCCTGTGTTACAGCTGCCTCTCCTGCCCCCTTAGTACTGTACCTCATTCCAATATTTCCAATAGGCAGGAGGTAGGGATGATCCAAGACTGACACTGAGAAGGAAAATGGAAGGATTCCTAACCTAATACTGGATAGAAAAAGAAGCATCCCTTTTGATATTTGTTATATCATATTTGAATAAAAGGAGGAGGCCTAGAGACCAGACAGTAGCCCTTGTCCTATAGTCTCTGTGTTGTAACACATGTGGGACAGCAGGCCTTATTCTAAGAAACTTGGAAACTTGGGAGTCCCCATTGTCCAAATGACAAAATGTTGACCAGCCTAGGAGTCAGAGATCCTAGCTGTCTAGAAAACAGGAAACCTGTAAAAATGCTTGCTTAAAGATAAAGAGCCTGAAAGCTTAGGCTCCGCTTCTGTGGAATGCTTCTGTTTCCATAAATTTCCAATGGGGAAATTAGGCATTTCTGGTGAGGTCTGCTCATTCCAAGAGAATTAAATTTGTATCTTTTGATAAATATTGTATTGCAGACACATTTTAAAGAAATAAACCAATTTCTTGCATCAGTTATGAAAGAAGGAATAGTTGTCATTAGGGCTTTATTACTTTGTAGGGGAGAAGATAATGTTTTCATACGATCCTCATAAGATTTGCCACAAAAATATTTTGGAAACATGAAGAAACTATTTGTTGTTCAAAGACCAACAGTTCTCTCCTTAAATTGTCCTCAGAGCAGAAATCTTCTCAAGTTTCAAAAGCTGGTTGTCTAAATCAATAGGAATTGAAATTGTACTTCACCTTTTAATTATGATTTTATTCCTTTTCTAGACTTGTGGGAGATGTACTGCTCTGCACAGGTTTTCTTTCATACTGTGGACCTTTTAATCAAAACTTCAGGAAGCTTTTGCTTAAAGATTTATGGGAAGCAGAGATGAGAGCCCATAAGATCCCCTTCACTGAAAACTTGAACCTGATTTCTATGTTGGTAGATCCGCCAACAGTAAGTTCTTGGTGCTTGGTGGGTTTCATTTTAATTTCAATTAACAAATGTTGTGACTGTTAGCCAGCATTATGCTTGCTTAGAACAGAACTATAATCCCCAATATTGCTGTGCAGTGTATTTCTGTGGTTTCCAAATGTTCCTGGTAATTTCCACTAAACGTCTGACTACTGAGCAATATTGAGAGAGTCAAACAAGTTATATATTATAAACAAGAGACACATACAATCAGACAATTGTCAGTAAGACCGTGCACTTTCAAGTATGTTATTTTGAGAACCCATTACCACAGCTATAGATCACGTAACTGCTAAAACAGTGGGTTTCATTGTTAGCTTTGGTTCTGTTGATATTATCTGGGTCTGGTTTAAAAAAAAAAAATATGTGTATATATATAAAAGAGAACTTTTTAAAAAGAATGCATAAAGTCTTTGCATTCAATGTGAATGTATGAGAAACCAGAGGACAATGACAGAATCTTTGTTTTCTTCAGTAAATATTAAGCCCAAAAGCTCTCTTAGCCTGTTTTTCTCTTAATTGATCCCAGTGTTGAATTTGGCTGTCAAGCTGCCTTTTGACTTTATTACACTTTTAAAATATATTTTTTATTGTTATATATAGTTAAAAATATCCATAAAAATAAAATCCTGGAAATATTTTTCCATCTGAATTAATCACTTTTCAGCAGGTTCAGATATGCATCTCCTTTGGCTTGATGTCCCCATTACTTCTTAGAACAATCATAACTGAAGGATAATTCCAGTGAGATTTTATTCCAAGATACTTCTTTTTTTTCTTTTCTGTTCTTTTTTTGTATTCTTCAGATAAGCGAGTGGAATCTTCAGGGACTGCCTGGAGATGATCTCTCAATTCAGAATGGTATCATTGTCACTAAGGCAACTAGATACCCCCTTTTGGTAGATCCACAAACTCAAGGAAAATCATGGATTAAAAAGAAAGAACAGGATAATGAATTACAGGTGAACAGTGTTTTAAAGGAGTAATGTCCTGTATTATATTCCTTCAAACATTATTGCTTTAGGGTGTGTCTGCATTTGAATCAGTGTAACTCTCATACACACACATCTGAGATGATAACCTTAGCTTGTATGGAGTCTGACAGTGATGTAGATGTATCAGCAGGGAACCTGACAAGATTATATAGTAAGTAAATACTGGTATGAAATCTAGCAAGAAGTATGAAAGGGAAGGAGGTAGCCTTGTGTTCAAAATTGCTAAGTACACTGCCTATTCAGAGGGCAAGGTGATGAAAAGTAGAGCAAAAGAGTATAATATGAAATTAAACGAGAGTAAACTGGGCAGCTATTAGTAAGATTACAGACAAGGGCAGGATAACTTACAGCTTTGAAAATGTAGAAAAAGTATTTAAACTGATGCAGTCCAGAATTTAGAACATGAGATGGAATTCACACATGAAGTTACTCCTACAAAAGTAAATTGAGGACAACCTGATGAAACCAAACCCAAGACAAATCTCTCTATCCTACTGTTACTGCAATTTTAATAGCTCTTTTATAGCTTAAGCCAGTAGGGTTAAATATCTGCTCATGAAATATAATACAAAGACGTTCTTGTTTCACCTGTAGTTTGCATCACAAATGCATTTTTCACAAATAAAGTAGCATGGGAAAAGGAACCTGCATTTAAAAACTCTTAACCTGAATGTTGCAAAATCTCACGTCCTCCAAATCTCAATATATTTTCAGGGTTTTAGGATCCCTATATTTTGAAGGTTTTAAGTCTTGGAGTAACATGAATGTCAAGTTCTTGCTTATCATTTTATCATTAATAAAGCAAACTGTCAGAACCACAGCAAAGTTGGGGTCGGAAGGGATCTCTGAAGATATTCTAGTCCAGCCTCTCTGCTCAGAGAAGGATCTACTAAAGGAGGTCGTCTAGGACTGTGTCCAGTCAAGTTTTGAATACCTCTAAGGATGGAGACTTGACCACCTCTCTGGACAACCTGTTTTAGTGTTCAACCACTCTCACTATAAAGTTGTGGGGTTTTTTCTTACGTTTAAATGGAATTAGCTATATTTCAATTTGTGCCTGTTGCATCTTGTCCGTTCCTGTGTGCCACTAAGAGGAGTCTGTCTCCCTGTTCTTCGTTCTCACCCATTGGGTTTTTATAAACGTAGGTAAATACCCTTGTGAACCTTCTTGAGGCTAAATAATCCCAGCTTTCCTCATATGTCAAGTGCTCCATCCCTTAATAATCTTAGTGGTCCTTTGCTGGACTCACTTCAGTGTCTCTCTTACACTGGGGAGCCCAGAACTAGACAGAGGATCCCAGATATGTGTCTCCAGTACTGAGAAGAGGGGAAGGACCACCTTCCTCAAATGCTGATAATATTTTTCCTAATGCAGCGCAGAACACTGTTGGCCTTTGCTGCAAAGGCAGATTGCTGGCTCATGGTCAAATTGTTGTCCACCAGGACCCCAAGGTCCTTTTCTGCAAAGCTGTTTTCCAAAAGAATGGCCCTATTTCATACCTGTAGAGAAAATCTTGAAAATAAAGAGAACTTTCTGAAAGTCAAAATCTAGGAAGCAATACAAAATTAGTGTTTTATATACTTATCCATGATTACAAATGATTTCATATATGATGCATCCCATTTAATGACATTTGAAACATCTGAGTTCACAATACTGTAAACAGCAATTAATCTGTTAGACTGAATTCAGATTTCCAGAAAGAATTTCTCAATACTTCAAAGCAAAATTAGAAAATCTAGCCCTTAGGACATAGAATAGAAAATGAAAAGTTAGGCATCTCTGATTTCAAAAATATATGTAATGTTTTCAATTCCCAATAAGCTGTACTGGTTTTACTTGGTACACTATTACTCTCATAAAGAAGTTTTGTGGATTCCATTACAGCCGATCTTTTAATTCACATTTTTATGGTACTTTTCATTGTATACACAAGAAATATTTCTGCATGAATTGCTGCATGGTAAACACTTATTACTTTAAAATGCAACTAACAAAAACAATGCAAAATTTTTGGAGTTAGATCTGTGGTTTTCATGTAAGACTTTGGAGAAATGTTTTTGTCCTTATATCAATTTATAATTTACGTTTTGAGGTAACAACGTTGAATGACAAGTATTTCCGTACACACCTAGAAGATAGTCTTTCACTGGGACGATCACTTGTGATTGAAGATATAGATGAAGAGCTGGATCCAGTCCTTGATAATATATTAGAAAAGAATTTCATTAAATCTGGAACTTCTTTCAAGGTTAGTAATCACATAAAAAACATGGAATAAGTAGTTAGCTTTGTGATGAGTGATCTTTCACCCTGTTATTCCAAACCTCTGCTGAATTGGATAAACTTCCTATCCAGTAGGGCAGTGTAAAGAATCAAACTGAACTAATAAAATACAGGAGACAGCTTCAGCTGAGTAGTAAGTACATTGAGTCTAAAATTTGAGTTTAAGTAAGTGCTGAAGTTACTACTGAAGATTCCAGTTATGTTTATCCTATTGAATGCTTACAATTCTTTCTATTTATTTTCAGGCAGTTTCATTTTGCACCCTTTAACAGAATTAATAGAATTGAAAAGATATCTCTCTCCCTAGTGTGGAGCACTGACTGTAGCAACTGCCGAACCTTTAATCTGGAATAGAACTGTTTTCTGATGGAACAGGCCAAAAAGCACAGAGTTTTATTAATAATGTTAAGTATATTCCCAACCTTGAAAAATCAACCTTGAAAAACTCTTTCTGACCTTTGTTAGACAAAGAAATCATTCCCAAATTTTAAAAACAATCCCTCTTCAAACATCCTGAAATAAAATGACTGCACGTGCTGTATGTTTCCATATGGATTTTTCTCAAATCATCTCAATTAACTGTCTGGGATATGAGAGAGATAGTAAACCATATTGTTGATGATAATGAAAATATTTTTTTTATATTTTTTGTGGAGTAGTTGTCAGAGCAAACAATATGCTTAAGGGAGTGGTTTGGTCCTACTCCTTCTTAAGCCAGATATTTGAAGTGGCCTTGGAGGGTCGTACATAGTGGTCACTGATTTCCTTGTGCACATGCAGCTTTCAGGTTAGGCTGTGATTTGGTACATCTTAACTTCTGTAAAAAATTCTGTGGAGAACTTTGAATAAATTTATAGTTCCTTTAGAAAGGTTCTTTATGATCCGCTTAGTCTTCATAAATATAGAATTAATTTCCAGTAATTTATGTTCCATTGTTGGATCAAATAATTTCTTTTTTTCCCTGAACACAAGAGAACAATGATTTCTCCAAAGGTCAGTAGTTTCTATGATCTTTTTCTGAAGTGAGATTAGAAGCACAAAACCTAAACCAAGTGGTTCTGAAGCCATTAATTAGAGCCCACAGTGGAAGTAATCTCTCTATTTACCTGGAGGGGAATGCTACTTTTATAATGTACCCTAACTGCTCCCTTTGGTCATCGTTTGTTATTTGCATGACAAATTTGAATTGTGAAACTTCCTCTCTTTGGCACTTTGAATAATGTAATTTTTTCTCTGGTCAATATTACCAAGATGAATAAAGCTCATTTTCCTCCTCTTGATACTATTCTAACATACTCCACAGGTGAAAGTTGGTGATAAGGAGGTAGATGTTATGAGTTCATTTAGACTGTACATTACTACGAAGCTACCCAATCCTGCTTTCACGCCTGAAATTAATGCAAAAACATCAATTATTGATTTTACTGTTACAATGAAAGGACTTGAGAATCAGTTACTGAGAAGAGTAATTCTTACTGAAAAACAGGTAAACTAACAGTACCCACAAACCATAGCGATGCTTTTTTATTTCTTTATTTTAACTAGTTTTAGTATGTAGGGGAAAAAGTAATGTTCAAATAGAAAAAAAATGACATCAGCCATTTTCTAAAATTTTGTTCAGATTCAGTATAAAAATTTCCAAATAACAAAAATACCCCCAGAGGATCTTCTATGTATTGCTGTCAGTATGACACAAACAATTAAGCACAAGCATTTGGCATTGATAAGATAGTTCATAAGATACTGAATAAACACTGCTTTTAAAAAAAAAGGATGTTACACAAACACATTTTAGATACCTGAAAAAGTAAAACACACATTTCATGCAGTTGAAAAATCAGCTTAAATTGAATTTTACGTATGACTCATAGTTACAGTCCATAAAGTGTCATGCTATTTTCTTGTTTTTTAATAATAGGAACTAGAGGCCGAACGAATTAAACTCATGGAAGATGTAACTTTTAATAAAAGGAAGATGAAAGAACTTGAAGACAATCTTCTGTACAAACTAAGTGCAACCAGAGGTTCTGTATCAAAGTGTAAAAGAACCAGGATTAAGCAGATAAAGCAGATTAAGATGATACATGTTAGAACCTTTCCATACAGAAATTGATCTATCCATCCGAGATACAATAAGAGAACAGCCAATGGTAGAAATGTGAAGTGTGGTGATTTACTGGTGTATGAGGGATTCGGTACTATAGCATGCCACTATATACAACCCCAGACACTAAGTGTTTTTAACACCTAAATAAGTTTTGTGAAACAAATCAGCTTAGTGGGAGCTTTCTGCCTCTCAGATGAGACAAAGTATCTGATCATGGGCAAATCCTTAACCCACTGAAAATGCCAAGTAAAATGCGCTAGCTTAAATGGTGTTGAAAGTCTTTTGCCTGCCCATGATCAATTACTGTCTCTTTGGTGGAAGACGACGGTGATAACTTCCAGCAAATCAATCAGTAAGTATTTGAGATCCATCAATACTGTTGTGTGACCACTGCCCTAAGTCTTTGTGACTTTCAGTGTACCAGTCAACAGACTTTAAAATAAAGTACTGTGTATGAATGTGTACATTATGTGCATAAGAAAGCTGGCTTCTCTAGTATGTGCTGCAAAGCTGTTGGTATAGATACATTCATACTGACACAGGTTGAATGCCTTTGTTTAGCATGTTGAATATAAAAATTGGTTTTTATGCTATGTATCCTGTTTGGTCTCCATTTTAAAAGCTTTCTGCAATTCAGTAAATCATTTCCATTTGTTAAAAATAATTCCTGTAATTTGGCCTTTCAATTTTTACATATATGAAGTGAAAAAAATTTAATAACAATGTCCTAAACATCCGATATTTCACATTTTAGGTTCGCTAGTAGATGATGAATCCTTGATTGGTGTTCTGCAAACAACTAAGCAAACAGCTGCTGAAGTAGCTGAAAAGTTGTCTGTGGCAGCAGAAACTGAAGTGAAGATTAACACTGCTCAGGAGGAATATCGACCTGCTGCTACACGCGGAAGCATTCTTTACTTTCTTATCACAGAAATGAGCATGGTCAATAATATGTATCAAACTTCACTGGCTCAGTTCTTGAAGTTATTTGATCAATCCATGGCCAGGTAGGAAGACACAGACTTCTCTACTATTCAGATGTTTGTCTTTCCAATATATTTGCTATTATTACATGCTTGCTTTGTGCTTTGTTTTCATGATTCAGATCTAAGAAGTCTCCTTTACCTCAAAAAAGAATCTCAAATATTATTGAGTATCTTACCTTTGAAACTTACTCATATTCTGTTAGAGGCTTGTATGAAAACCACAAATTCCTCTTTATCCTCCTACTGACATTAAAAATTGATCTTGAGAGAGGACATGTGAAAAACAGAGAGTTCCATGCACTCATTAGAGGTAAGTTTAAAAAAATGTGTTATATGTAGAGCTAATTTCAACTTTTTAAACTTTTATACCATTTCAGAGTATGATTTATATTTTTTTTTGGCTGCATGGTTTCTACCATGCAGTTCTGTGGGAGCTGCCTCTGTCTATCCCTGCTGTGGTCCAGTGAAGTTCAATGCAGTTCCCCATCACAGTTCTGCCTCCGCAATTTACCCAGGCTGTGTTCTATCCTGTGCTCAAGATGATACTTCTGCTTCTCTCCATCAATTGGTTTAATAATTGTATCTTTTTGTGTTATATTTGTATCCTTATTTTTATAAATTAGGTGACTTCTTGCTCCTTTGCTTCTTGGCTTTGATGGAGCTGAATAAAGCTATCTTCTATGTTGCCACAACTCCCCATAAAGTCCAGGAGGTGCTGCAAATCAGTTTCAGCCTGAGCTTTCTCTGACTTTTGCCAACCAGCTAACACTGACTTTTAGAGAGCATCATGTGTTTCTGTGGCCCAGTTGACCAGGTCTGCCTCCTCTCTACTCTGAATTTGTGCCTCTGCTGAAAAATGTGATCAGGATGGCTTATGTAGAGGTCCATATAAAACCTGTTTGAATTTTACAGTGTTCAAATGAATCTTGCAAAGGCCTAATGTCAGAGTAGTGAACCTAGATTTGAAGATCATTATCTGCATTTAATGAATATAATGGATAGAAAACAAGATTAAATTCACTCTCTGTTTTGCTTTCCAGTTTGTCATAATGGTTTTATCTTTTGAGAATGGTATCCAGTTAGGAATTTACCACTGATGTCAGGCAGGGTATGCTTGGAAATGCTTTCAAAATGAACTGTCTGCTTTAGTAAAGCATTAGACAAGGATCCATATTTCTTGGCTTCTCAGCTCATGGATTCTTGTTTTGCAAAAAAAAAAAAAATACCTTGGGCATCTGAAGTAGAAGGCAGTCGCTTACCCCTTTTTAACTGATGAGAATCTGTAACAGAATACAGGAGTAGTTTTAGCAAATTTTATCTAGAACATATGATTGCAGTTTCCTGCCTAGCTTTACCACAGTGAGACATTCTTCTGGTGTGTAAAGCGACACTGAGAAATTCTTCTACTCTATAAAATGACACCAAAGTGATAATGCATTTTCTATAATTATTCACATGGTATTAAATCAGATTGAGAAGTGGGCAGATGCCTAGCCAAATTGTCCTGGACTCTTGGGTATCTTCTACAATGAATGAATTTTCCTCCTTGGATGAGCAGTTCTTGGTGCAAAATGGATGCCATGTTACCAAACATCACTGAGCAGCTGAAGAAAGGATTTATTTGAAAAATAAATCTCTGTTCCTCTTTCCATTTCTTTTTCCAGGAAAGCTTTCATGGCTTATCATCAGCCATATTATCAGGGGATGTCACAGTGAAATAAGCATTGCTATTTGCAATGAAAAAGTCTCTAGAACTCATTATTCAGCTAGTTTCAGGAGATTATCGACTCTAAATCTTTTCTTCTGCTAAAGTGCATAAATTGAATTTCATACTCTTCACTGTATTCCATTAAAACCAAACACTAGGCCCTTCCTGAATATTTTAATGCTATAGCTTGAAGGTAGCCTTACGTCAGCAAAAAAAGAGAAAGCAGGTCCCCAAATTATAGGAAAATAGCCTCCCATGATGGTGGCATAGAATGTTTATTAAAACTGTAGAAAGAAACAATAATAATGCTAATAACAGATTACAGATTTGTGTAAACACTTTTTGTTATCCTCTCTTTGATTTCCGTTATTTCAGTTTGCAGAGATTAAGAGGAAGTTCTGGGATCCATCCATGGATCCCAGGCACTTATTTCAAACTATATAGCCTAATGCCAAAGGCATAAGAAGATGCTTGAAGGAAACTTTAACAGGTAGTTGCAGGAAATGGAGGAAAATCAGTATTTGCACCTCAGATTTCATGAAGCAGCTCTTTCATTCTGTGAGGTTACTGAAGCTTGTTATCCCTGAGGTGAAGGGAAGGAGAAAAAGCACAACAGTAAGAAAACTTCAAATATAATCAGTATCACTGTATAAACTTATAACAACAAACTGTATGGAACACATGATCTAAGATGAGAGGCTGAGAGAACTGGGCTTGTTCAGCTTGGAGAACAGAAGGCTTAGGGAACACCCAGTAGTAGCCTGCCAACACCAATGAGAAGGCCATTAAAACAACAGAGCGTGGCTCTTCAGTGGCACAAAGTAGGAAGATGAGAGACAACAGAAATAACCCGGGGAAAAAAAAAAGAGAGGTTCGGAGTGGGTATAAGGGGAATTTTTTTTCATTATGAGGACAGACAAAATTAGAACACAGTGTCCAAAAAGGCTGTGCAGCCTCCATCCTTGGAGGTTTTCAAGACCAGATAGAACAAAGACCTGGTTTTATCTCGTAGCTGACCCTGCTTTGAACAAGTTGGACTAGAGGCCTCCTGAGGTCCCTTCCAGACTAAATTATCCTGTGATCTTATGAAATAAATGCTAAATACACAAAGTGCAATTAGTACCCCAGTGAAAATTACATGGGCCAGAAAACATAATTTAAAAAGAAATGTCAAATATATCTTGACCCCTGGAACATCATGTGTATTTCATCAGAATGTTTTTATCTACAGGAGGTGCAGCACTGGATCTACAGGCTTGCCCACCTAAACCCTTCCGCTGGATTCTTGACATGATGTGGCTAAACCTAGTGGAATTGAGCAAACTTCCACAGTTTGCAGAAATTTTGAATCAGGTGATATCTACCAATTATCTTTTCAATGTTAATAACCACGTTTCCAATCATAATTGTGCTCCCATATTTTACATTTAGAATGCACAAGAGATGTAGTTAAGAACAAGGCCAGAGAGAACACAGAACAAAGGCATAGAAATTAACAGTTAGGTAGCATGAATGGGGGTATATTTATTTGCTCTACTTTTTTTTTTTTAATCTGCTTTATGGTATTTTGTATTATAGTCATTGAGGTAGAAAGATAAGAGAACAGGAGCAAAGAGCTAGTAAAAAAGGAAGCCAGTGAAAGAGAAACAGAAATAAGGAGAAAGGATAAAAAAGTAGAGGTATCAAAAAGGCTCAGAAAGTTAATCCGTGAGTGTCAGGCTTTAAGTTACAACGGTTTATGTCTTATGTCTGATAGACTTCTACAAGTAAATTGTTTGCTGCTTGATTTTAAAGACTTATTTCCATTCCAAGGTTAACATGTTATTCAAATATGATGAGCTAGCTATAAAAATACTATTTATTTTATGAAGACATACATGAATGTCACGAGGATGGAGCCAGACTCTTCTCAGTGGTGCCCAGTGACAGGACAAGGGGCAATGGGCACAAACTGAAACATAAGAGGTCCCAGTTGAATATGAGAAAAAACTTCTTTCCTTTGAGGGTGACAGAGCCCTGGCCCAGGCTGCCCAGGGGGGCTGTGGAGTCTCCTTCTCTGGAGATATTCAAAGCCCGCCTGGATGAAGTATCATCATTTTGATACCTGGAGGTATCAAAATAGGATATTGTGTTAGGAGAAAGTTGGAGGGATTCCAGTTAGGCCTTCACTTTGGGTTGTTAGGGCACCAGAACCCAAAACGCATGCCAGTGTACAATTGCTAACGTTATTTAAATTTAGCCATGGGTTTGTGAATTATGTATTTTCCTTTTAATTTGTAGATTTGTAATGGTTCTGTTATAGGACTTTTCCAGAATTGGTGCAAACAAAATTTTAGTCTCAAAAATACTGAGATGAACACATTACCCCAAAAGACCTCTTTTTAAACTAATCTTTTAGTACTAATTTAAAATTGCCGTATATTTATAAGTTGAAAAGTGACAATTAGGTGATTGTAATAATAGATAGAGATGGAATCCGGGGGGGTGCCAACCAGGATATGAATAAAAAGTGCAAATATGGAAATAACATCTTTTTAATATTTATTTACATCCATTAGATGTGCTGTTCTATTTGGCTCATCATATAAATACAACTGTGTCATTACTCATTTAGATACAAACAGAAAATGATTTGAAGTAAGAAAAAAAAAATCTTGAAAATTATATGTCCAGCTCTCAAAAGGTTGCCTGTAATTTTCTTTCTTTCTGCCAATTACAGATTTTTTTTCTTTTCTAAAAATTAATTCCTCCAATCCCAGATGCCTACTTTAATAGAGACATATTCCTCTTTAAACATTTAGAGGTCCTTGTTCCTTTTCATGCTGTTACTACTTCCAGCTATAGTTGAGTGAGAGATGGTAAAATAAATATGTAATGAAAACTTAAAGATTTTACTGAGTCAGCTAAGGTCCCTTTAGCTCAGTAACCTATCTCTGGGCGTAGCCTGGCTTTGAGAAGGTGCCTCCTCTGAAAACTCTCCTAGCATGTGCTCAGGTTGATGGCAGTTAATGTAGAACTGAGCTATTTGCTTATAAAGTAATTTTGTTTTTCTCAGACTTGGATTATAGTTCAGAAAGAGACATTTGGTGTTTATGAATCTCTCTGAATGAGTTTCATTATAGGAAATGCGTGATTGGAAGAGCTCCCTGTGTGTTCATTTCTCATTCCTCTCTCAGTCCATGCTTGGTGCATGTTGTTCTGAAATTACTTCTATTTGAAATCAAGTCAGTCGACTGGACAGAGCTCCTTGGTTTATAATTGGCATCTAGAACTGTGTTTCAGAACAGATGGCATCAGTGTGTTCCTTGATCTGAGAATATTGCAGTAGCTGACTCAGTCGCTGCATTAAAAGTTGAGCTGCATAGCAATTTTCACTAAATTCTGTCCACCAGTATCCCTTCTCCTATTACATCATGGGTTCTGAGAGGTGGCTAAATAATGATCATATCTGTGGTCAGCTTTATTCTTTCTCAAGTCAAAACTTCCTAGAGTCTGTTATTTTCAATTTGTGATTCTTTGGCTGGCTGGACTGTACTGGGACAGATTTTTCTGTTCCTCTTAGTACTTTGTGATCAGAAGGAATGAATTAATCACAGCGTGTTTCTCTCGGAGTATAGAATCCTTTGGCTAATTATTGAGTTTTCTTAAGTAGCTGCATGTGTTTGGGAGGGGAACCATGAATAATTGATTACCTTAAGAGCCTGCATCTTAATACTAAAATTTCTGTTTGTAATATCTTAATAGCAATTCACATGGGGTATATCTTAAATGCTTCAGACTCTTAATGTTGTAAAATATCCTGACATAATAATAGACTCTCATTAAAATATACATTTACAAGCAGATTTTGCTACAGCTGAAATATATTTATATGTGCATTGATGTAATAAATTTAGATATCCTGTAATGAAAAAGGATGGAAAAGTTGGTTTGATAAAGATGCACCTGAGGAAGAAACTATACCTGATGGATATAATGATTCACTTGATATCTTTGGCAAGCTTTTACTCATCAGGTGAGCATCTTCAGCAAATTGGGAAATGCATGCATGGTTGCATCATGTGTCTCAGTCTATCATATGCTATTATCAGAATAGCGTAATTTTTATTAATTTCTGGGTGACGTGAAATTTGATATAATTCATTCACATGAAATATGCTTTGATTCACTCACTTTGGAGCTATCCTCTGAGGATTCTAAAAGAGTTATTTCTAGAAAATATTTTCTATAACTTTGCTTTTCTGTCGTGACAAATGAAACTGGGAATCACATTGCAGGCTTCTCCAAAAAGCCACTACAAAAGCAGAGCATTTCAGATAGTTTTCAATTTATTTTTTTTTAATTTCTTTTAAAATGAACTATTTTAAGTAACTCTAAATAAGTAATTTAAAAAAGAGAGATCTGTAAAAATGCAAACCAGACATTCAAAAGCGTCATGTGAAAAGTGTACTATAAATGATTTTATTGTATCCACTAAAATCTCAGTGGCAGGACTTGGGATAGAATAGAGCTCCCCAAAGCAGCGTTCAGCTGCTTTATGCACGAGATCATATCTTCCTACGTTCGTTGTATACTTTCAAAGAGCTACAACAACTAAATCAGAGACACTACAAAAAACCAACAACATTCATTACTAGACCATGATTTGTCTTTGGAGTGGATTCAAGCTGTACAGTAAAAAAGGCCAGAATCTGATGGAAGAAGTACTATATTGTTCTATGCTGTGCCCCCTGAAGGAGGACGGAGGCCATCTAAGTCCTAAGCCTTTAAGCAAGCCTATAAATTGAAGCTTTGCTAAGTCACATGTTTTTTCCAAAAGTAGTTGTTTGGGTTATTTTATTTTTTTTTTCCCCTTGGGAAAAATAAAGACCCATCCCCAAGACAAGTGTAATCCATTGCAAAGAGTTGAGTCTGTACCCTAAAAGGCTAACAGACCCAATGAAACATCTGCAGAACTTTACTAAAGGCCAAAAGCAATCTTATGTTTCCCTACCTGGGTCCTCAGATACAAAATCTCTGTTTAAAATGAAGAATGTCCCAGTCTGCTAAAGGTATCCAGAACAGAAAATTCCAGTGCAAATAGTTTACCTAAGACAAAATTGTAAGCAACTGAAAAGTACTGAACAGTCATGAGTAGCGGGAAGACGGCTAGCGCTGTCTATTATTATATCTGTCAAGACAAATCTATAAACATATATATCAATGTGTATGTGTATATTTATATGTGCATAAAATCTCTATTTAATAAAAATAGAATTTCTAATTTAAGTCTGGTCTTTGGAACAGGAAGAAGCATTGAATTTGTATCTTGGTATATATTTTTATTTCTAGGTCTTGGTGTCCAGACCGAACGCTTTCTCAAGCCAGGAAATATATTGCAAATTCCTTGCATGAGAAATACACAGAACCAGTCATTTTGAATTTAGAAAAAACTTGGGAAGAAAGTGACCCACGAACACCTCTAATCTGTTTCTTGTCTATGGGATCTGACCCAACTATTCAGATTGATTCCTTGGCTAGGAAGCTTAAATTAGGTATGAAGTAATTATTTATTGTCATGTGTTAAGAGACAGAAGGGTAATGTAAGTAATTTCAGAGTGATTTTTTTTCTGAAAAGTATTTCTTAGATTCTGGTGCGCTATTGATTGTTCCCGAACCATCGACTTAAAGATAAAATAATATTTTAAATGAAAGATGGTATGCTGAGCATCATTCTGTATGCAGTTGAACAGTAATGTTTTCAGTTCTTTTTTTTATAAACTATTATCCTTCCCAGTGATGGTACATTTTTAATTCCTAACTATAAGACAATATTAATTTTATTTTTTTTATTATTCTGCCATGGTGACAATACTGTTTTCCTGTTTCAACTCTTAAAAATCAGCAATCTGCTTACAGGACTACTTTGTAATGAAAAAAACCCACAAGATCTGCGTTTGTATATTCTGGGCTTTATGGCTACATTATATGGAAATTTTGAAAAATTATGCATACAAACTGAGTTGCCAGTAGATACATATATTCATTATATTAGTAATATTAACACATTCATAAATGCAATTTTACAATTATGCATTGTGCTCATTTACTTGGCTTCATTACCTAGACTTCAAGAAAAAGCTGGCTTCATATTTCAAATACTCTGGCTTAATTCATTAAAATTTGGCACAAATTCCCATTGACAATAATAACATCAGTCACAGTCTTTCATGTCTACAAACACTGTAAATATTGTGGATGCATATTTTAACATTATTTTACAAAGTTTCAATGTTTAGAATGTTTAGAAAATGTATACATAGTAGCATAATATGATGATAAGAAGATCCTACTTTCATAACTATATATTTTTGTATAAAAATGTAGTTAATTATGCTGTATTTATATCACTGGTTTTTTGGACTGAATTTGAGTTCTTTTTCTGAAGAATGTAAATTCATTAATCATATGTTGTCAAATATGTTGTAGAATGTAGGACCATCTCCATGGGTCAAGGACAAGAAGTCCATGCACGCAAGTTCATACAGATGTCAATGCAACAGGTGGGAAAAAAATGCTGCAGTTGTCTGGTTTATCATTCTTTTTTATACCTCTTTTGCATGCAATTTTTAATATTTTGCATTTTCACCTTACTATCATGCATATCTCAGGGTAAAAAAGTCTCATTGTGTGCATGAGCCTAAAAACTGTGGGATATGCATGTGCCAGAGCAGTCCAAGTCAATAGTTCTGCCAGCAGTAATACTGAGCAGCTTTTCAAAGGTAGCACATTAAATTCTTAGCACTATGCTGTTATCCAAAGGTAAAAGGACATTGTGTCCTAGTTCTATCTCACAGGACTTGCAGATCCCACTCTTTACTGGAATCCTTTTTTTATTCTATTTTTTCTTCTTTCCTATGAGAGCTGCCTAGGAGTTGCATAGTTTCTACTAGGTAAACTGGTGAGTGCCCACATAACTTAAAGCTGTGGGTGCAGAAGGTTGTGCTGGCCCCTAATACTGCCTCGCATTTTCCTTACATCTGTGCTAGTGAGAGGGCTTCTTGCTCACCAGCAATTGGTTTTGCTTCTTTAATTTCCAATGCTTTTGGCTTTGAGTCCCAGGATGTCTAAGAACTTCCAACCAATATTTAAGAATTTTTCTCTTAAATACTGCAGTGTATTTTGTTTGGCAGACAATATTTGCAAGCAGTAAAAACCTGTGAAGCCTAAGCAGCAGCTGCAGAAGGTTGGAACTGACACCTCAAATACAATATAAAAGTTACAGTGTAAAGGTAGCACAGGCAGGTCAGCTGGACACTTCAAAGAGTTGTGGACAGTGCTGCAAATGAAGACATACAGCCAGAGTTGCCTGTAAACTCAAAATATCAGGATTTATTCTTATTCCAGTATTCTGAAGGACTACACTATTTCTACTAATAGAGAGGGCTGCAAGAACTATATATTAATGACCGAAACTTATGTTTCATCTGACCATAACTGACAGTTAGTCCTCACTAAACCAGTTCAGCACTGCTTGTAATACTCACCTAAAGAAACCTGAACTGACTTTTGTTCAGTAAAAGGTTTGATTGGTATGATATTACCTATTTGTTAACCAGTACATGCTTTCATTCCATGGGAGTATTCATCAAAAGTTAGATAAAAAGTTAAAGATGGATTCATTATGAGATTTAAAACTTAACTTCACACAATATACGACATCCATTAGATTTTCTGGGTCTCTGTCTTCAGCTGGACAAATATAATATTGTATATGGCCTTCACTGCACACTTGCTAGACATTACTGTATAATCCAAGGTTCTCTACCTAATGCAGCCTTGGTTATGGAAGTTCTCTATATTGTATCCCAGTAACCTCTCAAGTCCTACCAAATGTGACACCAGTACTGGAATATGGATGTGCACCACTTTGGAAAAAGAGAAAAAAGACATCTCTGTATAGCAGATGGCACTTTTTATGATGTGCAAATGCACACATACATCTCAGACTTCTTTGTATTTCTATGTCTACAATGGTCATCGTGAACTTCCCGTTCATCGGAACGGTGAAAACTGAGGCATCCCTGCCTTTCTTTGCCATCAGTTAAAACCACAAAGATACTGAAAACAGTACTCCAGTAGAGCTACTAGGAACAATTTCTGAACAAAATGCCTTGGTGGTGTACACATTTTACGGGGTGGGGGTGGGGAGAGTTGAGAATGTCAAATTTGCAAGAAGAAAACAGAATTAGTGAATATGAAGACAAATGTCTGTTTTTTTTTCCCTAACTCTGGCCAAGAGTATATAATATGATTAAAACTGCTGTGCTGTGTTACAGGTAGATAATTTAAAAAAACTGAGCCTGATTCATTTGGAAATGTGACAAATGTTGATTAAACATCTTCCTCAAAAAAGTGGTTCCCCATAAAGAAGTAAAAAAAACCTCTTAATTTAATCTTTTTTTTTTTAAATATCTATCAGTTCACCATAAATATTTTAATTATATTTTGTTACCAAATGTTATTTATTTCTTTTTAAATGAGCTAAACCAAAATTGCCAAAATGAAATTACAAGCTGTAATGAAATCCACACATCACTGTTTAGAACTGATTAAATAATGCTCCGTTTTACTATCAGGCTTCTGATTCATCAGGCTTCTAAAGTGATCCTACAAAAGCTGATTGAATTTACATTCATAAGCAGAAGTGTAGAGAGATAATAATCAAAATAGATCTTCCATGCAACTTGAGAGCTGAATAAGATCAAAATTAGTATGTGGAGGTGGAATTTCATACATATGCATTTATTGCAGATAAGCTAATTGCAGCTGAAAGGTTTTAGTCTCCTGTTACTACCTCTTTACACTTACTTTAGATTATGTTATTAACAAGTAAGTTTAAAAAAAGATGTATTCCTTAGATTTCAGTTGTTACTTTCCCACTCACCTTCTTTTGGATCTGATGGCAGGATTGCTCATCACTGGTGTTTTGCTGGGAGAGGACAGGAATTACTGCTTTTTGCCACTAGGTAGCACTGATACTTTACTTAGAATATTGGTTCCGATTTTGTTATTTTCATTGTGAACAATAGGATGTGGAAATAACTTTTGCACTAACTTTTCCTATTTGTTTTAACAGTGCCAATACAAAATCAAATGATAATACATATTCCAGGAACAGACTAAAGCAAAAGAACCTACCAGCCAAACAAACAAAAAACCCCAAAAAATCCCCCAAACCCAAACACACAAGACCAAATTTGATTCTAATACAGACAATCTGTTTTAACATGATGAATAACTTGTTCTAGATGTTATACAGTAATAGTTGATATTCTTATTTAGGGAGGTTGGGTGCTACTTCAGAATTGTCATCTTGGGCTGGATTTCATGGATGAGCTACTGGAGACACTTCTTACTGCTGAGATACAGGATGAGACGTTTCGAGTCTGGATAACTACTGAGCCACATCCTAAGTTCCCAATTACTCTCCTACAGGTTTGTTCAGATATTTAATTCAGGTACCTTGTGCCATCAAAATTATTCAGATTAAGTGTGAAAATGGAAGTTAAATAAATGGGAGGGAAGCAGGGGGGAATCCAAAGCCAAAGAAAAAATGAACTTACCTTACAATGCAAATATCACTTTAAACAGGAAGGGTACTTACCAGTAATTGGAAGTTCTTGAAGATGCATTATGTATCTGTGAATTCCCACTAATTCTGTACACAGAAACACTTGAATCAAAACTATCAGACTTTACCTGTACCCCTTTTTGCCCAACCAGATGCCTTTGTAAACAGAGTAATGCCTGCAACTGCTCTTAGACTCTTCCAGATTTGGTCCTTGGAGAAGGCTGGAGCTCCTCTGAGACCGCTTGCCTCAGCTCTGCAGCCCAGAAATAAGTTTGGGAGACTGAAGTTGAAAAGTCATTCCTTAAAAATAATTGAAGTTCTTTACCACAAATATGGCGATAGTAAAACTGCCAGGTGAAGTGCATATTCATCAGCGTCTTCCAGTGTCTCTCAGAAGTAGAAACAGTTCAGGGCCATGCTTGCATCCAGCCTGCGAGCAGCCTGGCATTTGCTATCCTTTCAGTGCATGTTGCCACCTTACCCCAAGCCAGCCAGCCAAGTACTTGCTGTTGGAGCAGAAAAATAGTTTTATATTTGAGTTCCTCCAGGATTTGAAAGTGTCTCAAGCATTACAGATTGTGGTAAGGCCAGTCTGTGTCGGAACTAACAGATTTAAGTATGCCCATGAACAGTACCCAACACTAAAATGCAGTAGTCCATAGGGCTAAACAGTTACAGCATTCTCTGACGTGAAAACCTATGCTAACTAGCACTCTTCCAAATAATGTGCAGGCATGGTTTGACAATTAAAATGTTGTAGAAACTAATCCCATTAGGCAGTTTGCATTAAACTAAGGGGCTGTATTCTAAGGGGCTGTGGGAGTTTGCTACCACAGATGTGGATTCCATGCCTGAGTGCCCAGGAACGTTCTCGGGTGAATCTAATTTACTGCAGCCGCAGAGTCCAGAGTAGCCACTGTGAACACAAAGATCTGATCTGAGGGGAGGTGAGATTTCTTTGTATTTATCGTGAAGTCCTGGGACCAGAAATACAACAGAATTCTTGTAATCTGCTCTGGATAGTTGTCTTTTATCGTTCAGTCATTGAATTAGGGATAGAGAACCATATGATGCCTTCTCAAAAGCACGGCAATTGCTTCCAGGTTGTTGATGAAAATTCTTAGATCCATGGACAACTGTCAGTGATGGTTCCAACCAACATAAACTGAAAGTCTGTGTTCAAAATCTTAAAGTAATGTGTATTAGAGTTTTATGGCCCAATCTAATATGTATCCCTTTTACGCCGTTTACAGTAAAACTATGTACCAACTCTGTATGTAGAATGCTTCAACTATTTACATTTTATTTATAACTAATATTTGTGACTTTTTAATGTTGCTGGTTTTGTTCAGTAAACAAATCTGATTCCTTTTTTCCATCTTTTTCACATGACAGATTGCTATAAAGTTTACAAATGAACCTCCTCAAGGTGTACGTGCCAGTTTGAAAAGAACATTTTCTGGAATTAATCAGGATCTGTTAGATGTTAGCAATATGCCTATGTGGAAACCTCTGCTTTACACTGTAGCTTTCCTGCATTCTACTGTTCAGGTATTTCTTACAAGGTTTGCAAATAGTGTTATAATGTATGGAGCCACTTCAACAGAGGTTCCTGACAATATACATTCTGTTATTTATTGCAGCATCATGTTGCAGGGATGAAGCTTTAATTTCTATAATCTGTATTTCAAGGTTCTTAATTAATTGTTTTATAATTTTTACACAATTTTCATACTATGGGCATTTAATATTAGCTGTCCAAGAGTTAGTCATTTGGAAGAAGGGCATGGTATAAGGGGAAAATATCTCTCTGTAGTCAAATAGAAATAGATAACCACCTCAAAAAAGAAAATCATCTTACCTGTCTTAGCTATCTCCCTATAAAAGAATGAATCGTCTTCTGGATGTGTATCACTCTTTCTGTCCACCAATTTTAAAGGCATTCCAGATGCTTACCTTACAGTAGCTGTCTAGTTTCTAGATGGCTAAAATGAAATAAAATTCTATGACTTAGCATCTTGTTTTTATCTTCTTATTATCTGTGTCAATGTGTTTTCTACATTAATTGCAGTGTCAGCATAGATCTATACTTTGTACTTTAACGATATGTAAGTTTTGAGATCACAATAAATACCAATATTTTGAGCTCTCTGAATATACCTTCTTTTCAGCAAGGATCTCAAAATAGTTCTAAAAGTGCTGTTTAAGTCTTAGCCTCTATTGAGCTGCTTGTATTTTCAGTGTAGCAAAGATGGTGAAAGAGACAATTTGTTGAGGTCCCTATTAAGATACGGTATTCTGCATTATTTTCCTCCTTCTACCTTTTTAGAAACAGTGAGAAAGTTGTTCTGTGTACTGCCTCAGGATTATACTGTTCTTGTGGAACTAGAAGACCTGAGCTTATTCAACCATCAGTACTTTTAAAAAATATTATAGCTATTCATCTGTTCAGAAAATTTATTTATGGATTGCCAATCAGCAAGCAATATATACATTGCCCTGCCTTTAAACTGACCAATTCCTAATCTCCTTTGGTGACAAGATCGCGATGATAAATATAGCTTAAGAAGTAATTCAGAGAATTTGGCAGAAAATCATTATACCTTTCTGCAGGGTATTATTGGTTAATGCTGTCTCATCTACTTACAAACAATACCTGATTTTGAAAAAATAAAACTTTTTTTTCAGTTCTAGTTCTTTTTAAATATAGTAGCTAAGGTACCTAAATGTCACTTACTAGATGTCAAAGACTGTCAGTCATTGCTGACCCAGTAATTTAAACACTAATAAATGTGTTATTACTTAGTTAATTTTAGAATGTCAGTATTACACTTTTTATTCATTTAATAAATGCCAGCACTATTCAGCAATTTAATTCTTAACTTCTTGGATTAGTTTATTCTACATCCTGAAAAAAAAAAATGAGCCCTGTAACTGGGGTGGTTAAAATAAATTTGTGAGAAATCTAAGTGCTGGATGTTTAAAATGTTTGGGCTGCAGATTATATTTTCTTACTTCTATAGTCAACCATTTTTCTGTTCCTGCAAGTGTTGTTATTTTACTTTCAAATATGTTTCAATAACACAGTTGAATAATGTAGTGGTGGCAGCCTTGTAATAAAGTTGTGAATTTTGAAAAACATGTATTAAAAGAGTGCAGTGAAACAGTGAGACAAAAGGGGCAACCTAGAAGCCTTTGGATAACTGAACATGAATGCAGGAGCTTGAAAAATTGAAACTGTCGTTAGTAGACTGTATATATGGAAAAAAATTAAAAACTGTAGAACTCGGAATTGTTGAGTGTGCTGAAAATGCAGAGATTTGGTAATTCCTTAAATTAATTACTTAATATAAAAATCTGATCATCCACACAGACATGAGACATTTCAGACCTGTGACTGATACATTGATTAGTAAAGGTAGCAATAAATGATTCTGTTGCTTTTGCGATAAATATTTATCCCTTGTGGTGTAACTTAGTAATAAACCTTGTGATGTATGTGAGGCACACAGCTGTTTCCTAGGCTAGTTTTCTGCAGTTCAATTCTTTACTCCACTATTATTATTAAACTTCAATAATTAAACAAAATTATATGTTGTTTCACAAATATATTTGGTTTTAATTGTATTCCTAAGGAACGACGCAAGTTTGGGCCTTTGGGTTGGAATATTCCCTATGAATTTAACTCAGCAGACTTTACAGCCAGCGTTCAGTTTATACAAAATCACCTGGATGAATGTGACATCAAGAAGGTGAATACCAACTTTTACATACGGTATATCTAATTGCTTTGTACAACATCAGTAATTGTTTTTTTATTCTTGATACTATTTATAATGGTTTATTCATTGCTTTTCTTTCAGTGCAGCATCTCATGATCAAAGTTTCAGGTTCTCTGTAAGACAGTCAAGCTGAAATATTTTGTGTGCTATGATCCATGTAAAAATATGTAATAGTTAAGAACTTCAGAATTTGATTTTGTTTTTTTCAGTACCATATCTAAAATATTAAGTGTCTGTTTTGGAAGGGGAGCTAAATTATTTACAGAGTTTGGCAGAGCCAATCAAACTTTTCTACGGCTGCCATTTCGTCTTCTACTATTTGTCAGGGAATAATGTAATGGCCTTGCCATTCCTTGCAAAGCAGCACTTTGTCAATAGAGAATGATGAGACACAGGGGAAGGGGAGGAAAAAAAGACAGAGGCAGTAGCAGCTTAGAGTGATTTTGGGTCGCACAAGAAATAATGAGGATCATTAGCAGGATCAAACCCAGCTCTATTGTAAAATTTAGAGCTGACCTCAGAAAATACATTAGAAATAAAGTTGTTGGGTTTTTTTTTCTTGCAACAATGATCTTTTCAGCTTACATTTCAGAGCCTTATGAGCTTCAGATGATATTGAAATTACAGGCTGGATACCTTCTTCTTACATGTTATAACTGCAGTCTTTTATTTACCTTGCTTGCATCCAGGGGATATCATGGAACACAGTGCGCTACATGATTGGAGAAGTTCAATATGGAGGCCGAGTCACAGATGACTTTGACAAGCGTCTTCTGAATTGCTTTGCAAGGGTGAGAGACCTTGAAAATACAGTAATTTGTCATTTTTATTGGCAGCTGCAATACAGAAATCAGAAGACCTTCTTTCTGCTGAATATGCACTTCTTCACCAGTTTATAAAACTCTTCAGAGTACAATGAATTTTTCAAAATGTTATTCTTTGGCAGTGAGGTTCTTCCCCTTGGTTTCTCTTTAGTGAGGAGCAGAAACTGTTAAAAAGACTTAGCTGGAACTCAAATTTAGAAGATATAGCTTTTAATGATTTACTTGTGTATTGAAGTAAAATTAGATGTAGTAGCTAAAACAGGAACCCTAATTCTCCAAGAATAAAAATGAGATAAAAACCCCTCTGAGTATCAAAGTAACTGTGGTTTTTTTCCTCTGGATTTTTGACAGGTATGGTTTAATGAAAAGATGTTTGACAGCACTTTCTGTTTTCATACTGGATATAAAATTCCAGTGTGCAAAACCCTGGACCAGTATTTTGAATATATCCAGTTACTCCCTGCCATGGACAGCCCAAAGGTCTTTGGTCTCCATCCTAATGCTGATATTACGTAAGTAGGTCTCAACGTACTGAAAACAAAGACACTTTCTTTTAGTAGTTGGCAGCAAACCCCAAGAAAATGATTAAGTAAAGTGTATTTTTCATAGAAGATCTCAGATTCATTTGAATTTCACTATTGAAGCGGGACAGTTGATGTGTACGTACATGATTATGAATGCGATGTCTTCGGCTACATTTTACATGTTCTTTTAAAGCAGTTGGAATTCTTGTTACTTACTCTTCATGGGTTTAGAATTTTTTTTAAATTTGAAGGCATTATAAAACTTTTATATGAACACGTGATACAAGGTTCTATATGTTTCAACTAGAGAAAGCTTCTAAAGTTTGCCTTCTGTTCCAAATAGTATTTCTTTGTGCATACTCATTAAATGATTCTCTGGATTGTCATTTTGTTTACCGCGTGCCTTTGGATGTAACTACACTCTTCTGTTGCCATCAGTCCTGCCATTCCCATTGTTTAAAAGAGGCTTTTCAACCTCACCAAGTACCAACTCCATTTGAAATTTTATCTTTTACTTAATTAACGTTTTCATTCCAAATAACGTGTGTAACAGCTTGGCTTTTATTTCCTTCTAATGTTACATGCCCTGTGAAAGGATATGAATCATCATCATATTTTTTCACTGAAGTTCTTAATAATTCTGCCATGAATTATTGCATTTTCATTAGGTCCACATTTATTGTTTCTTAACACTGCTTTTTTTTTTTTTTAAACAAAACAAATGTTATTCAAATGCCCAACTGCTGTGAAAACCTAGTATCTTCTAACACTTTTCAACAAAACAATAATTTCCCACAATTTTTCAGTCTCAAATTTGAGAGGTTGATGCCCTATCCCGGTATTCTAAGCAAGCCGTGAGAACAGCACAGTTTACTGTCAACTCTGCCCAGCACCTACCGTTGTAAATATATACTTCTGAAGAAAAGAATCTAGAGTAGATTGATTCTGTTTCAAGTCATTCTCTGATACTTGCAAGACCTTCCTTCCAGAACTGATTAAAGAAGACCCAAGATTTAACAGAGAACTGAAGTCCTAAAGAGAGAGACATGCTTTGGATCCAAAATTAGGCTTGTAGGGGGGCTAATTTATAGGAGGAAACTTGAGACTAACAGTGTTGGGGGAGCTTTAGCGAGAATGAGCAGCTCTTTCATTTCTCTCTGGTACTGAGGGTTTTTTCCACTTGATACATCAGCATATTCCTGCTACTTCAGTCCTTTTTCTGGAGATTTTCCTTTTCTTTCCTATTTCTTTAGAGTTTGGGGAAAATGTTCATCAGCTTTATGCTCTTTTCCATGTCTTACCACAGTTATGGGCAACTATGCGCATGTACTGTCTGAATGTCATCTTTGACACACAGAACAAATGGATTAGCATCCCATACAATCCCATAAAAATTCATGCTCAAATTCTCCTTAAAATACCCTATTGAGTCATCTCAGAGGATGCAGAAGGCTTGCTGCTAGAATTGGAACCCTGAGACAGCCAGGCCCTCTCCATGTTACTATTACTGAGGACAAGAAAGACCTTTTCTCCCACTGGTTTAGTGGGACAGTTTTCCAGTTTAGCCAAAAGCTCGATCCATTGGTTCCAACTGTAAGACTTCACTGAATGCCAATACCTTCATCCACTTGGGATGAATACCTGAAGTCACTGAGGCTGATTTTAACTTGCTATGTGAACCATAGGCAACCATAGGCACCTGAGCAGGCAAGGAATATTCTGACAATCTTCTGTTAAAACCCCTTCTTCAGTTGGATCCATACTGAAGCCTTAAATCTAACTGAATTTTTCTAAAGTTACTGCAAGCTGTTCCAAACCAACTGACAACTGAGCAGAATCTCCCATCGTCTCTTGGTGAATGTGAGCTTTTGAATGCCCCGTTGCAACAGATACTGCTGTTTTCTACGCAAAGCTGAGGTAATGTCTCTGTCAAACAGCATTTATTCTTAGTTTAACTTCCAGTACAGAAAATTCCTGATGGCAGAGACTCCAGCTATCAAAGTATAAGTTGTTGAATCCAAGCTCTGTAAGAAAATATACTCAATAATACTTTTTGGAGAAAATAAAAATCCATAGAAAACTCCTTCTTTTTTTCTTCTTATGACACAATTTGCTTTGCAATACTGCTTCAGGGAAAACAAATATAAAGAGGTATAAAGTGCTTGATCTTACATACTCACTTTTAGGCAAAACTGGCACTGTAAATGAGATTCTTTTAATGTTGCTTTAGCTTCCTTTATGGTTACCCAAAACTTCCTTTACTGTAATAGAGAAGAATAGATCCTTTGTAAAGGATCACAAAGCAGACATCTAAAATACACGAGCTGAATCATGCTTCTGTGCATTACCTGTAAGGGCAATCTAGAAAACTGCTGTTACGCAGACATCTACTTTGATGTCTAAATCTGATCAGGGATACCCCACCTCGTATATCTGATTTCCTTTCCAGGAACATGGTACTTCCTCTACAAACTTGTGCAACCTTTTTTCATTATTGTTTGCATCTGTACTTCAACATTTTATTGCAATGTAAAGGAAAGTGAGGTTTTCCAAAGTCCAGAAAAAATTTATTCCGGAGTGTCTTTTATATCCTGTCTCCCACTATTATGTAAATGAAATTTCTTTTTTCTATTTTCTCCTCACTTCCACACTGGAACATGATTTTTAATTATGTACCCATTGAGGTGCATCTTTTTGTCTTTTCTATTTTTATTTACAATAATAGGCTTGTTCAAACTGCTATTGCTATTCATGTTTGCTTCTTTATACGAGATCTAGATGACCATTTCTCCTCCCCAGAAGACTTCTAGCTTGTGTCACTGAAGAAAGGAATATTACTTACCTTTGATTCTGCTCCTTCAAGATTATTTCTCAAAATAATCTGTTCTCTGCTTTTCCCCAAAGTTTGCATATTGCCTTCCTTTTTAAATGGTTTCTATTTTTGTTTAGAATTGGGGAAAGGCCATTCATTTTTATAATTCTGTAATATTTTATAATCTAATTGATGCAATAATCACGGGACCTATTCCTTCCACATAGAAAAGTCTGACAGCAGTATTAGAAGAACAGTACTTGCAGCGTGATGAGGAAGGTTCACATCTCTCTTACCATTAGTTGTTAGATCAGTGAGACCCAGAGTAGGGGTTACAATCATCAGTATGCCATCCACATTAGGAATGAAGCCATGCATCCAAGAGAAATTTGATTTTATCCAACTTTTCTGTTCGTGTGTGATCCTGAATAAATAAATCATTCTTTAAATGGGTCCATAAATGGAAAAAAACTTGAGAGTTTTGACAGACAAAATCCCCACCATTCCTACATTCAGAAGCAGAAATTATATCCTCTTGAGAAGCCAACTGCCAGTAGGATTTCTTCTATTTTTCTGATTTATAGTCTTTATAATTGCATTCACAAACTGTTTATGTTGAAATGGTGCAGTGTCTGGCTTCTGTGTTCTTATGATACTACCTCCAAAGCTTAGATGCTTTAGGACTTCACATGTTCTATCCTGTGGCACAGCCCTTGGTTTCATTTCTTAAATAATTATATATGACAAAGTAATAGAAGGAGATGGGTGTCAGATGAAGGTTGAAAAGTAAAACTGGCATTGCAAAATTATGCTCTGAGTCAGTATAAGCTTGTTCTGAGTCAGGCTCAGGCTGTATGTTCCTCACGTAGCTGATTCCATAAGGTAAAAGTAGGCAATGCCAGCACTGCAGTGCCGACACATACACTGTTATGTTTTCTTTCTTACCACCTCATGTATCGCTATGCCACTATAACAAAAGTACTCCTACAATTCTGCTTGTGTTGAAAGACTGACGTGGTCTACTATCTTTTACCAACAAATGCCACATGAATTCAATTCACTTTTTTGTGTTGACTCAGAACGTAAGTTTACATTAGAACTGCCCATGTTGTACTATGGAATAGGTTTTAATCTCCAAAGTTGTAAATTCAGCAGTTTTTATCATTGATCCTGAAACCATAGAAAGTTTTGGGTTGGAAGGGACCCCTAGAGGTCATCCAGCCCAACCCCCCTGCAGGAGCAGGGACACCGCTAACCACATCAGGTTGCTCACAGCCCTGTCCAACCTGGCCTGGAATGGTCCCAGGGATGGGGCCTCCACCACCTCTCTGGGCAACCCCTGCCAGGGTTTCTAAGCGCGAACGCAGTCCCCCACTACCACAAGTTATGCAGTTGAGTTCCCGCATTTGAGGAAATCACACCCGGAGTGCAGGGGATGAGCCTCACCCTGGGAAAACCACCTGCCTGCTCATGGTGTCTCCCCAAAACCTCAAGGCAGAATGAATTTACTATTTAGTAAAGGGGCAACTTGCAGAGTTACGCCTCCAGCTTTTCCTTCTTCTGCATTCCACTTTTAGGAAGTAACTAAATGAGGGAAATATTCTTCCTTGTTATAAAACTTCTGTTGCTTCTTCCCAGCAAATAGCTGTTTGGAAGTTCAGGCATATACCATTTTCTTCCCTTCCCTTAGAAACCCTAGAACTGATATGATAGCTTTTTCTGCCACCTTACATTCTCAAAGGTTGAGAAGCAGCCTGCAGAACTCTTTCTTCTTCTTAGCCCTGAATTAGAAAAACAGCAATTTTATAACAGGGTGTGTAGAGGGAAGTTCATATGCTTTATGACCATGGAAAACCACACGTTGTTCACTATCAGTTTGTTCTGCTTGGTGCAGGATGCAAAGGATAAAAATTTCCTTGGGGAGTTTTGATTTAACCTGGTGACACAGCAGGTTTTTTTCTCCACTTTCAAGTTGTGTGTTCTACAAAGTATCCTTTTCACTATTAAAAAATCCTATGTACTTTATAACATATTTCTTATCCTCTCAGATACCAAAGTAATACAGCAGCTGATATTCTAGATACTATTACCAACATTCAGCCTAAGGAAAGTGGTGCAGGACCTGGAGAAACTCGTGAAGCAATTGTTTATCGTTTAGCTGAAGACATGCTAGAGAAACTTCCTCCAGATTACGTACCCCACGAGGCAAGCTAATCTTAGTTGTTTTCTTACTGTTCTCTCTGTTGAGTTTTCACATAAGATATTCCAAAAAAGAAACTCTTAGCTGGAAAGAAAGATCATATAACTGGTAGCAGATTCAAGGAACCAACTTCTTTATCGCCATCAGTGTAAATTGATATGAGGCTTTTTTATTTAAAATCAAGTCATCTAACAATTGGTCATGGAGATATGTCATGGAGAGTATGCTTGGACTTCCAAAGCTGCATGTGAAAACAGAGGGGGGAAAAAAACATTGGTTTTGACTTTTTGTGACAGCAGTCTCCTGGGCCTTCTGGGTAAAGTCCTATTCTAGCAAAATCATGAATAATCGGGTAGTATCAGTCAAAAAATAAAAACTGCAGCAGTTTTAAGGGGATAAATGTTAGTTGAATATTATGAAGTACAAGTCCAGTATTTACTTTTCTGAACACAAGAAAGTTAAGATGTCATATATGACAATGGTATTTCAACATTTTGGATTTAAATTCCTTCTGCTGTGCTCCATATTTTAGGTAAAAGCTCGTTTAATTAAAATGGGACATCTTAACTCTATGAATATTTTTCTTCGGCAAGAAATTGACCGAATGCAAAGGGTGATCACGATAGTCCGCAACAGCTTGAATGATCTTAAATTAGCCATAGAAGGAACTATTATTATGAGTGAGGCAAGTAAAAGCATATTTACTATGTATGGAATGCTCTATTTTAAACTGTTACCTTGATTGCTTTAGTTCATGTATTATAATTTCTTCTTTTCAGAATTTGAGAGATGCACTTGATAACATGTATGATGCTCGAATTCCTCAAGTATGGAAAAGAGTATCTTGGGATTCTTCAACACTTGGCTTCTGGTTTACTGAACTCTTGGAAAGAAATAATCAATTCTCTTCTTGGATATATGAAGGAAGACCAAATGCATTTTGGATGACCGGATTCTTTAATCCACAAGGTAAGGGTACTGAAAGGACTTGAGTAATAATGTATTTAATCATAATTTAATGGGTTTTACTACATATCTAATTTACTATTACACCTAGAAAAAATGTTTTCATCACTGTCAGAATATGTCATAGAAACCAAGATGATAAATGGAGTCAAAAAAGAGATCAGATAAAGTCATGGGAAACAGGTCCAATGGTAGCAATAAACAGGACTGCCCAAATTTAACCTTCGAGTTGGGGGGTCCCTAAGATCCAGATTGCCAGAATCTGGAAGATCATAGAAGAGAAAGGGTTTATGGGCTGTTTTGCCTGTTGTAATATTATTTCACTAAGCATTCACCTTTGTCAGGATGCTTGTACAGATGGTCTTTTAGTCTGACCCATAAACAAAGTTTTTATATTACAAGAAGGAAAACATGTAGTTAACAAATAAAATGCTTTAGCTTGCTGACATGTTGTAGCATGATAATAATACAGCTTTTAAAGAAAATATACTTTTCCTGTGGTTTCAAACTCTTTAACTCATTCCAAACTGTAAACTGTGAGTATGGAAGAGCTTTAATCTGGACCAATACATTATTTATATGCTGAAAAATAGCAACAGAAAGAAATTTTTTACAGTAAGAACAGTCATTCACGGGAACTACCTCTCCCAGGGATGTGGTAGAGACCCCATTTCTGGAGGTTTTCAAGGTGCAGTTGGACAGGGTGCTAGATAATCTCAGCCAAGCTCTCTTTCCCACAAAAGATTGGACCAGGTGATCTTTCAAGATCCCTTCCAACCTGGGCTGTTCTATGATTCTGTGAACATGCAACCATACCAGAATTTATCGCAATTATCTCTCTTTCACAGAGAATCATCAAACTGTAGTTTTCACATTGTTTCCATTTCACACATGATTTAATGAACAGTTTTCCAAATGAACCAAAGATATACTGCAAAGTACAAGTAAATGTTCTATACCATTATCTGTTATAGCTTGACATGTATGTTCGTAGAAGAATCTCATTTAGCCTACACAACTGTCCATACAAAATCCTCATGAGAAACTTCTCCCATGTTACAGTGATGAGGTAGAGGTTAGGATTAACCTCTGAAATCCTTGAATATTTTATGAGTTATCTTCACTTTGTGATGCTTCTATTCTTACCGGCCTTTCTGTCACCAGGACAGTAAAAAGTACTAACATCAAGGTCATTTTGGATTTGCTCTCAGAAACAGCTGAGGAGCCTGGAGCATATGCAAATTATCATTAAAAAGTGGTATTGAGATGCCAGTCAAAACATCATTCCCTTTGTATCATAAATGGCACAGCTGGTAAGCGTACTGATCTCTGGTGATTCAAAAGCAGTACTCATGGAAGTGTAGAAGAAGATAATGGACCAGGTTCTTTTGACCAAAATATTTAGTCTAATAGCAAACAAAGAGACACAGATGGTCTTGAACTTCATGGTTGCTTCAGCCTCTGTGTTCAAAAAAAATTAGTCCTGTAGGTGGAGAAAGAAGTCTGCTCAGCGCAAAAGGTGCGCTATGGCTAGGGGTGAGGTAAGTACAGTTACTGTACTCATAATGCTGCTCACCAGGAACTTCCGAGTAAAGTGAATCATATAGTAAAGTTTAAAAATCGACTGGTGTGAGGCAAATCAGAAATTGGACTATCCTGTGCTACCATTGCAGGAAAATCAAGACAGATTGCATTGGTGAATCAAGCTCTAAACCTATCATAGGAATGGCAAATACATTAGAATGTTAAAACATGAGTAATGTATTTTTTCAATTTAGTGGGAAAAAAATCTATTTCTAGTACTATAAAGTATCACCAATAGTTGTATTTAAACCTGTTGTGATTTTGTAACAATTATCAGTGTTTGCCATCTATAAATTATCATTATTAAGAGAGAATGTATATTAGTGGTGGTGTGATACTCCCTTCAGTAGACATGGCACTTGGAATGAACAGGCTTATGAAACCCCGAATATCACATTATAGAGATATAATGAATTTTTAGCAAAATTTAGAAGCCTAGATCACAATGTTTTATTTTTATCAGAATAAATGGTATTTGAGAAATGAATACACGTTCATTCCAAGTACTACATTAATTGTATTTATATCCCATATGAATATTTCTAGCTGTGACAAATGTCTTAGCTTCTAATGTGCTTTGTCCTAATTAGCATGTTGAACCACTTCTTAAACCTTGAAATGCTGTCTTCTACTGCATGCCCGTGTACTTTCATGATTTCCCCCCGGCTTGTCAGTATTTCAGTCGGTGGTTTCGCCCCCATGTAGCTACTTGACAGCCCACAAAACGCTAGTCATCTTTTCCTTTGTGCCCGACCAAGAAGGAGCTGATGCCATTTCGTCTTTAAGTCTTTACAATAATCACTCTTAAGTATGCCGTTCTCTATTGTTAACTTTCCTCTCTTCGCCTCAATCTCTTTCTGACAACGCCAAGTAGTTCTTCACCTGGTAGCATAAAATAGCAGCTATTGGGTTTTTGGTGTCTGCATTGTCATCTTCTGAGACACTTACCCAGAAACAACCAGGTATTTGCTGCAAGTGTTTCATTTCTGTAGCTTTTTCCTTTATAATACACCCAAACCTCTTTGCTGCCCGGTTATTTGTCATCTTGTGCTTCTACTATTCAGCCGTTTTTATTGCAAACCTCTGTAAAGTCTGTTCAAAACAATACTCAAAAACTCACCTAACTCGTGGCTTGATTGTGTCATCCTCTGCCTTCGTTTCTGTCTAGGGCTTCTCGCTGTCTAGGGCTTTTCTTCACTAACAAAACATAGTTTTTTCATCCATAGTAGGCACTGCCTCATCTAGCTTCTCCTCACTCACATAGTTACTTTTATTATCACATTCAGACACGTCTTATCTGTTTTCCATCAGTAAAATTTATTTTGTTTTTCTACTTCTTTCATTTAAAATAAAAATTGCCTTTTCCTGAAGTTGCCTTTACATAAATATCAGCTCACATAATTGGTATCTTGTCTGCCTTCAAATTCCTTCTTGAAATACAAACCTACCATCGATCCTGTGGTTGATTGCCTAATGATAATTTGTAAATCAGTATACTGAGCAAACATTTGTTAACCCAATAATTCAGTATAAAAAAAATTCTATTATTTTATGTGCCATTTAAAAATATTTTTCTCAGTGTAACGCATTCTATGCCACTTTTATAATTTGTCCCTCTTGTGGCCCCAAAGCAAAGTTTGCTGTCATTATTCAAGGTGCTCATTGTCAATAGAACTTGGAGTATCTGTCTATAATGTTCAGTGCAGAACCATGCAGATAACTGAGCAAGGTTTTTGTTTTGTCATGTGAGAAGTATACTAAATCTCTGGCTTAATTTCTCAAGGATTCCTGACAGCAATGAGACAAGAAGCAGCTCGAGCACACAAAGGCTGGGCTTTAGATACAGTTACAATACATAATGAAGTGCTAAAGCAAAACAAAGAAGAAATCACAGCACCTCCTTCTGTATGTATAACACACAAAGATGGTTTGGTATTAATTTTGGTATTTAATTTATATTCTGTACCACTCGGTCATTTTGGATTACTAGAGGAAAAAGTTACTGTTGTCTTCACCTCACTGGTTTTGCTCAGCATAGAAGATAAATAACAATAAGCATGAAGATTTTAATTTTTTTATTTTGTGGCTACAAAAATATTTTATTAAAAGAACAATTTCATTTTACCACCTCTTGATTTTTGGAATTTATAGTAAACTTTAGATCGAATTGTGTAGTGTATGGGCTTTATTAAACAACTTTTATCGCCATCCATTTTAGTAGCATTATCTTCCAAAAAAGGATGATATTATAGTTTAAAATTAAATAGTTTGAAAAGATTCCACAGCAGATATTTTTGTTATAAAACATATGTTCCTTTTAATGGTTTAAGCCAGTTATTCCTTTTATAAAACAGATGCTTTATTTTGTCTGACGTATCTGCTTACTCTCCACACAGGAAGGAGTATATATCTATGGGCTATACTTGGAAGGTGCAGGCTGGGACAGACGAAATAGCAAACTCATTGAATCTACACCAAAGATTCTCTTTGTCCAGCTGCCGGTGGTGCATATATTTGCTGTTAACACGACCAGTCCTAAGGATCCCAAGCTCTATGTTTGTCCTCTTTACAGGAAGCCCAAGAGGACAGATCTAAACTATATTACAGTGATCTATTTAAGGACAGTAGTGTCTCCAGACCACTGGATACTGAGAGGAGTGGCTCTCCTGTGTGACATCAAGTAAACTGTTTTTCATACCATAACAGAAACAGAAGATACGGTGCGTGTAACCAAGTACATGTGTAATTCTTCTACTGTTTTTTATTTGGTGACCGTTAGTCATTATACTAGAACTGTCATTTCAGCCTTGACTTAATGATTTTTTTTCTCTGCTTCCAGTAAATTCAGTTTGTCTTGGTGATAGTTTAAAGTTTTCAAAGTTCACTGATTGTAGTCTTTGATGTTTCCATCATAATACTTGCAAAAGGAATATTTTCTTTAATAATACAATTAATGGAAAATAAAATGTTGTTAAACTTTAAAAGAGAAAAACTTACTTTTTTTTACATTCTCTCTCATATACAGCTTTTAGCTTGTGTTCCAGTGACATATAATGACAACAGCAGACAGTATAGAACATAACAAAATTTAAGTTCTCCTTGATACAAGTTTTAAAATGTTGCTGGATTCTGCATGATAACGTACATTATTTTCCTTGACTCTGCGGGAAACCTTATATTTAAGACAGAAAAGTAGATTTCATCCCTATTTTTTGCTTGGGATTTCTCCGGGTTCACTTGTTATAACTATATAAAGCAAAACTACACCAGGAGTGTTTGTGAATATCTGACAGAGACCAGTACGTTCTCTGTCCCGTTTAGCTGTGTGGGAACAGAGCTACAGAGGTAGAATAGTGCCAACTACTTCATATGGATGTTCCTGTAATTAAATGAGAGAACCAGATTATCTACAATTATTTTCCTGCATCTCAGCTCAGCTCTAAAATATTGGCTGGAATCCTTGGAGTGGCTATCACAGCATCATTCTGTGACAAACCTGATGAACATCCATGAATTTCCCAGACCTAATTAGTATTAAACTAACTCTGTGCATGCAATACTAAAGAAGATATGCGGTCTACCCTCTCTTTAATAATCTGCATAAAATTTGTGCTTCGTTCAGATACCTTTATTTTGCAACACTGTTTTTCATTTACACCCCACGACTGGACTATGTTCTTCCTTTTGCTGACCAAATGCATCTGCTGTGGCAAAGCGCAGCTACCTTTTTACAGCTTTAATGGAACACTACCAATTTCTTTTAAATGCTCCTTCAGTTATAGACGACAGAACAGGACACAGTATTCAAGGAATGTTTGTGCCAGCACCAAATACATATATAGCTTCTGTATCTGTTAATGGTTGGACCTAAATGATTCAATGATTCTACTACCTGATGAAGTCCTGGGGCATCTGATGGGATGGTAAAAGGCTCTTCTTGAGTTAGAATCCTACAGCTTTCTGTTGGAGGTCATCATCCCAGGATATCCTCTTGCAGAAAGGCTGTGGCATATAGGAAATAATACATGGACACAAAATGATGAGCAGAGTAACAAAAAGGAAGATCTCAAAATGCAATGAAGTGAAATGATTCTTCTCTCTCTCCTCTGTAGACTTGGTGAGATCCAAACACAACAAACCAGCTAAGCTGTTAGGTAAAAATACACAGAAATTGTAAAAGTTAAAAGTTGTACCACAGAATTATATATGCACAGAGAGGAAAAACCATCTGACTCTGCAACTACAAGAGATTTTTTTCTCCAAGTAATCAAAAAATTGATGACAGTACTTGTGGTGGGTTGAACCTGACCAGCAGATAAGTAACCTGTCCAGTTGCTTGCTCACTCCCCCCTGCCCCAGCAACATGGGGGAAAGAATTTGAAGAGCATAAACTGAAAACACGGGGGTCAAGATGAAGACAGTTTAACAAATGAAGCAAAGCTGCACACACAAGCAAAGCAAATTAAGGAATTTATTTACTGTTTCCCACCGGCAGACAGATGTTCTTCCTACTTCCTCGGAAGAAGCGCCTCAACACACACAACAATTACTTGAGAAGACAGATGGGATAAACACAAATACCCCCCTTCCCTCACAGTTACATCCTGAACCTTTTTATGCCAATTTGCCATTCAGGATGGTGCTGTTCAAGTTGTGAGACAGTGTTGTGGTCCCTGAATTGACAGACAAGAATGCCACATCAGCAAACCACAAATATTTAATGGGTGATCAAAAGAGGACAAATACTTGAAATATGACATGTAACTAGTCTCTGTGAAAGCAAGGGCCAAATCACGAAGCTCTGTGTTTGAGAATGTAAAGAACTTGTCCAGAATTAGCTTAGAGGCTGCTTCCGTAGTCTGTACTATTCTTTCCTCCCTCGGTGGTACAGTCACACAGGAAAATTGTCCTACCCATTTCCTCTGATTTTCAGAGGTTAAGTTCAAGCAGGGAGGGCATACTCCTTCCCACTGCTTTAGAGTGGACACATTAATTGGGAGTCATTGATCTACTTTCTGTAGAAGTGTTTGTTCTTGGGTGATGATTCATGAGAAGGCCGGAGCATGGCTGTATGATGAGCTTTTATAGAACAACAGGTAGAGTTAACAAAAACTATGGAAAAGAGCTTGCAAATGTGGCGGGGGAAGACGTTTGTTTTCTGGTCAGGTTGCTAAATCTCACAGAACCGCCAATTGGAATGACCTTGTTCCAAGAAGGTAACATTTCAGCTAAACTTCAACTGAAAAGATTTGTAAATCCACAGAAGAATGTTCTTCACCCACATCCTCCATTTCTGCCTCTAGATTCTGGTTGGTTGTAATTCAAATCTGTTCAGCAGAGATCCAGAATACTAATTTTCAAGGTGACATATTTTATGGAAAGACCTACAGTTTTCTTGTTCAGTATTCTCATTCACTGGCTAGATCTGTTCTTACTATTTAAACTAATTCATTATTTTTTGATAGTCTGGAAGACCATTTGGCAGCAGCACGTAAGTATAATTCTGTTGACACAAGTACTGAAAATCAGATGTATCGAATGTGCAAACTGCAGGTTTAAGTGTATTAATGTTTCTTCTGATTTTTTTTCTTCTAATATCTGAGTGTAATCGCACAGCTATGCCAAGTCTCTTGATCAAATTTCTTCAGAAGCCTCTGGCGTTATTTATACTCCCAGGGCAGACATCACACATCCTACACCAGACATTGTAAGATGTGGTACCTGTATCTGCACCCCACAAGCAGGGTATTCCTGAGGCAAGTCTAGCTCTATAAAAGCCAGAAGAGATGCCTTTTCCAGTGATTAATACAGCCTTCAGAGTGCAGAAGGAACAGGCATAGATTAACTCTCAGAAATTCAGGAAAACTTTCTTTTTTTAACTTAGCAACAGTCCACTGTAAAGGTCAAATCCAGTAACAGACTTTGGAAACAGAAATACCACAGGATTCTTATATAGCACAGCTTGGAATGGGGAAATAAACAACTGCTAACTCGTGTGACTTATTTTTATGAATCACAGAATCACAGAATCGCAAGGGTTGGAAGGGACCTCGGGAGATCATTTGGTCCAACCCCCCTGCTAAAGCAGGCATTATGCCTCTTTCTATTACAATTTCTAATTTATTAGATATAAATAAGGTCATTGGCGATATCTGAACAGTCTCTTGACTTACTGCATCGACTATTTAATAAAGGAATGACTCAACTAAGGGATTAGTTATTTAGATGACTAGTAATTAATGGATATCCAGGAATGCAAGACCAAACTTACCCACCTTCCACTATCTTCAAATTCCCAAATGTCTGAAAAGATTAGTGGTTGTGTTCTGCCAGGTTTTTTGGACTTCAACTTAATCCTTATCTTGCTGATAGACCTATCATTTGCCTTACATTTTTGTACTCTTTATTATTAATCAAGATATTCTTCACAGCATTCAGGTGAGGTTCACTCTTCAGCAAAATTATTTTATCATTTTTCATAAATACTGAGATCTCACCCCAAATTTATCCTTAATGGAAGTTCCCACATTTACCTCTATTAATGTATAGTAATTAGTATTTTTCCCTCTAAGCCTCATTCAGTTCCAGGGAAACATGATTCCACCCCCTGGATATTACGAAAACTTTACCTTTTTATCTTTCTGGGACAAAATGACACATCTGAAGTTAAAGCAGGTTCTCTCTGACCCCTTGCCTTTCCCTCCACCCTTGCCCCAACTCCTGGACCTTCCTTGGGGACCTTCTCACGTCTCACAGTATCAACAGGTTGGCTCCTCCAATTCACCTTCTGTTTTTCCAAAGCAATCTTGGCAGCATGTCTTAACAGATAAAACTGTCTGCAGCTTCCCACATATATTCACTAATCAGTAATTCATCCTACCGGTGTTTATATTTGATATTCAGATTAGGCAAGTGGTTGTTCAAGAGGTTAGCTAATTAAAACTCCTAATATTAATTTCTCAATGTCTGCTGGCTAATCACCAAAGAGAGATTTCTGTGAACAGATACTCAAAGGCAGAATGACTATTTGCCTTACAGACACGGGAATTCAGAGAACTGCGTTAAGCAGATAATTGCCCTCTGCCTTACAGCTTCAGATGACTTACGAGCAAGCTGCTGCGTAGCGATGGACAGGAGTGACGGTGAGGGTCGCCCTCTTTTGGGGGGGGGGGGCGTTTATGACATGAAAAGCTATGCCCTCCAAAGACACTGGGATTAACAGGTTGTGATCTCCTTCTCACGGGGCACACGAACACAAGAAGTAAACTTATGCAATGTAAAGGCCCTGGCAATGTAAATGGAAAGGATTTAACCTGCATAGTTCAGATCTAGAGAATTTAATCCAAGCAGTACCCTCCTCTCTCTCTCTCTCTCCAGTCATAGCCAGGAAAGCACATGGGAAACCCATGGAACAGATTCCCCCTTTACTCATTCAACCAGGGAATATTTTTTGATCCCAAATGCTAGACTATAAAATATCACCTCTTTCTCAAGAGACACATCCTGTCCCTCTTCACATCCCACATCCCTCTTCAAAGGATATTTTTCTCAAAAACCCATCAGATGCTGCAGACAAGCTACCAAATGCCTGTCTCCCCTCTTGGGAAGCCTTTTACCCAGGAAATCCAGGTCCCACCTACCAGGCATTTAGCAGCAGAGTAGACAGAAATCATCTCTATCTCTCTGGAACAGACCAGTATTATGATCATTGCACGAGACGTATATCAAACTGTACAGGGCAGTTTTCATTTCCTCACAGAAAAAAAGCTACCACTATAGAAGAGGAGGAGAGGAGAGTAATACTTCTGTCAATTTTACTTAATAAAGAATAATTTGACTTTACTCTTTCCTTCCTTTGTCCTGTGATTCATAGCTTCCTACTTTCTTCTTGTGAAAAATAAGGAGAGAAATTGAACGCCTTACTGAGTATTTCTTACCATCTTTTCCTTTGTGCCAGCATCTTTTCATTTTGGTCGTCCTAGCAGCCTTCTAGAGTCCAAAATACAATTCTGAACAAAGCGTTCTTGAACAGGGGATTTTTAATTAGGAAATTTGGATTAGGAGTCAATGATTGTGGTAAGAAATTCAAAGTGTAATAAAGTTGTTTCCTATTATATTACATGACTGAAAACAACCTTTACATTTTGATACTTTTAAGATTTTTAAATATAGAAAGTCTGGGTCAGATTCACGAATTACTCAATGTGGGGCCATATAAATCCTTCAACTTTTTATGGAAAAGATTTAAAGCAATTTCTTCTTTGTAAGACAGAGAATGCAAGCTTTGTATTGAAATGAAATACCTACCTAAATCAGTCTCTCCATACAATCATTACATAGAATAAATTCCACAATGCGGCTATTTCAGTTCGTTATGTCATTATGCAGTTCACACAACTCTAGTTTAAAAAAAAAAGAAAAAAAAATCATTGCACTCATTTCTTTGTTGTCATCAAGTAATATATAACCCAAAGTGTTCGAGCCATACCATCTGACAGCTGGAAAATGGGGCTGTCCATTTTGCTCAAGCACTACGCGCTCTTTTTGTGTGTTTACATACAGCCAGGCCCTCGCGCCTGGAACTGCAAAGGAGCCACAAGTTACGTTCGTTCATTCGGGGGCTGCACCTACAACGCTACAGACTGTAGAAAACAGGGCGATTTCAACCCCTGCACTCCAGCACTCTGTAGCCACCACGAGATGTTTCACGTACTGAGCACGTCCTCCTACGTGCGGGCAGGTAACGTAAGTAACAGCCCAATTAGCACTTCCAAGTACTAAACTCAAAATAACGAGGTAATTGAGCAACCTGACCTAGCTGAAGATGTCCCTGCCCACGGCTGGGGGGTTGGACCTAGATGATCTTTAAGGTCCCTTCCAACCCAAACCATTCTATGAGATTTAACGCACAGCGTGTACTCTGTGACTCTGCGTACTATGGCCAGTAACCAGAAAAAATGCTCCTGCTTCCTAATGAACATTTGAAAGTTTTATACATTCATCTGTCATAGAACTATTTGTCGAGGGAGGGGATTGTGCCCCTCTGCTCTGCTCTGGGGAGACCTCCCCTGGAGCCCTGCGTCCAGCTCTGGAGCCCTCAGCACAAGGAGGACATGGACCTGTTGGAGCGGGGCCAGAGGAGGGCTACTAAAATGATCCGAGGGCTGGAGCCCCTCTGCTCTGGGGCCAGGCTGGGAGAGTTGGGGGTGTTCAGCCTGGAGAAGAGGAGGCTGCGGGGAGACCTGATTATGGCCTTTCAATACCTAAAGGGGGCCCACAGGAAAGATGGGGACAATCTTTTGAGTAGGGCCAGCGGTGTCAGGACAAGGGGTAATGGTTTTAAGCTAAAACAGGGTAGATTTAGACTGGATCTAAGGAAGAAATTCTTTCCAGTGAGGGTGGTAAAACCCTGGCAGGGGTTGCCCAGAGAGGGGGTGGAGGCCCCATCCCTGGGACCATTCCAGGCCAGGTTGGACGGGGCTGTGAGCAACCTGATGTGGTTAGCGGTGTCCCTGCTCCTGCAGGGGGGTTGGGCTGGGTGGGCTCTAGGGGTCCCTTCCAACCCAAAACATTCTATGATTCTATTTGCTGCAGCAATGCTCTGATCTAGAATACTGCAAGACCATTTTGAATGTTACTGAGATGCTTAAATTACCCACTCCCCAAAGCCCAGGTTTCAAGGTACAATTCAGATGATTTAGTTTCTCCAAAGACACTGAAGCATACGCAGCTCCAAGACAAGATGATCTCCCCTCTAAACTCCGATGCGCTTGTCATCGCGGTTGCAGCTTATGTTTCTGGAACTCTCATTTCCATAACACTGCTCAGAGCTACTTTTTTCCCCCCAGGTCTACAGAAGGATTTAGCTTAAATGAACTTTTATTTCAGTTATGTAAGTATCTGTACAAATTAAAATTCTACAAACGTCATCCACGTTCAATGATTCAAAACTAAAATTCTTCTGCTTCGTTTGCTAAACACATATTTCGAATTTCTAAGTGATATATTTGAATAACTTCATAGGTGCTGGGCCTCAGCTCAAGAGACTTTGCTGAGCTTTGGAAAGTTCCTCTTGGCTTTGTAAAGCCAAAAAAAAAAAAAAAAAAAAAAGAGCCAAAGCATTTTCACTGCTGCGGCTCACTGTGGTTACCAACCACAAGAGTAAAGAGTTAAGAGCCTTCCGGGCACGTGGGCAACTCTTACACAGCCACCATACAGGACAGCAGCTCCTTCCATCTTTCATATAAATCTCGAGTTTAGGTAAAACACTTCGTTCTCCAAATCTCAGCAACCCTGTACCCTGCAACTTCATATACAAGATAGAAAGGAATAAAATGTCACTAAGAGTTTAGAGCTATTTGCACTGCGGTTTTTCCCAAGAATTGTATGTCTCTGTCCCATAAACAAACTTACTATAAAAGATGATGTTTATAAAAGTGAAGAATTCCTGGTCACGGAGAAGCACAAAGTGCATAACTTGCACTGAAAACTGGTAACGTTCTCAGGATATGCCTCAGGCAGCTTAGGAAAACATCGGTTAAGCAGTAAATGGCACAGCAGGAACACAAGAGTTTATCCATGGAACAGATTTTTCGCTTTAGAAAGTTTCAGAGGCAAAGCATCCAGCCTCACGTGGGACAGGGCTGTTGCTTTCTGCATATTCGAGGCTAGCGGTCAGCGTTCCCAGGCAGGAGAGACCCCCGACCCTTGCGAAGGTTTTGGCTCTCGCCCGTGGGAACCTCCCATGGCAAGCCACCGGTTCTGCTGTTTCTACAGAAAATGATCATCAGGGGAGGTTATTAAGAGAGACACTGAGCTTTTCCAAAATGCAGTTTTGCCCTCAAAATATAGTAAATTGCATCAATAACGCTCAGCGGTCACAGGAGTACGATAATCCGCGCGTTGCAGTGTAAGTGCCGGGGAGCTTCTCCTTAATACATCCGAGAGGTTTGGTCCAGCCTAGAGGTAAAGGAACAAGACAGAAGTTACAAAGTCCTGCATTTTAAATAGCATTTGCTAGTCCTTCAGCTACAGAAAAAGAGGTGTTGGTCTCGACAAACAAAATTCTTAGGTTGTACAAAGCTTCCTCAACGCATGGCTCTGTATTTTTCAAATTGAAAGGAGCCCAGCTCCCCTCCACGTCAGACAACGTCGTTTCAATGCTTCACTTTGCTATTTCCAAACTGTTCTTTTCTTACATTGACACCGATAAAAGATCAAGTTCAATTTTAGTATTAATAAAACCACGAAGAAATATAGCAAAAGTCCAGCAGACCTAGGTTTTAGTTGAGTCAACTTTCACCAGTATTCCCTGCCCTCCCCCCCCCCCCAAAAAAAAATTTAATTTATTGGACAACTACCTTCCCACCTCTAGGAAAATGACCTCTCTTTTATTCCAGTGATTTAAGTCAGCAGGATTTGTTCAGCCTTCTGAAATTCAACAACAGCTTCTTAATAGGCACAATGAAAATTTGAGTTTATTCTGATCCTTTTTTTCTTTTTTCCTTCCAAAAACATTCATGTAGGTAACACTAGTGTATGACATCATCACGCCTAAAAAGTTATTATTTCTGGAAAGCAGAATTATTCCGAAGTAACACCTCTTGTACATCACCCTCATAGCACGGACCAGGCTCTTCAAACAGAGACCTGAGCCTCTTAAGGTCTCGCGAAAGCAGCTGGCCCTCCGCTGCGCACAGGTGCTGGGAGTCATTTTGGGAACAGAAATCCAAACTGGAAAACTTAATTAATACGCCTGGTACAGAAACCATAGAAAGCAGTAGAGGCGTGCATGCGAAGGACGGGCACCCTGCCAAGGCTGGTGGTGCCGTCCGGGTGGAAGAGATTTCTTTCCCTGTATTTAAAGGTTTCTGTTGCCTGGCCTGAAGGAAGCTGCAGGAGCTTTTGCTCAGTTGCCAGGTGGTTTTGTTGGTTTGTTGAAAGCAGATGTGACACGCGTGGTCTCACAGGTGCCGGGAGGTCAGGCCAGCCCATAGGCACTTCCAGATGGCATCAGGTGTTGGGCTGCAAGTAAAACATCCCTGGGAGGTGTAGCCAGGCTTGGGCAGGGTCCTCTGGTAGCCTCGCAGGGGAGTCAAACCACGTCACATCGTTAGCAGCCAACCGTTGGTTTGCCCACTCACGTTCCTCAGCAGCCTGGTATCGCAGATGCTCTCTGGTTGCTCCTTTCAGGACGTGCGATAACCACAGGTAACAGAAATTTAGGTTTTTAGAGAAATTTCCTGTATCTACGTGTAATTTGTCCTGGTACGTGCAAAAATACAGATTCAGGCAAAATAAGCAGGCTTTTCCCTGTCTCATCCTCTTCATCCCTTTGAGGCAAACATCAGGTATGGGTTTAAATCTTTTAAATCCAGGGGATCACTGATTTCTTTAAAAAATCACAGTGTCTTCTCATTCTTCCAGCTGACATTGCTGTGGCTGAACATGATTTTTCGATTAGATCTTTGCTCTTCATTCCTCCTCACTGTTCCCTAAGCCTTCAGCAACGTCTGTAGCAGACACACTTATGCTACAGGAACAGAGTATTTATTTTACTAGGACAGTAAAAAAATTGCTCTCAATGAGCCACATAAAAACCATCACCTGAGGCAGACATTAGGGGTTCCTACTAACTTGGGGTGTTTGGGGCCCATCCCTTTTAACGACCCAAATGGTACGTTCTTTCCTCTTTGGGAGTAATTTTTCTTTTCCCCTTCAATCTTCGTTTTCTCTCATTTTAGAAAAGTTAAAGGAAATACCTTTTCAGCCTTCAGTCAACCAAGCCACCACGGCAAATTCTTTCTGCCTGGAGTTAGCTGTTGAGACGCAACCGCTGTCCTGGCAATTCGCACGCCGAGGCGTTTCACGATTTCATGATCTCACAGCATCGACGCTCTGACTACTTACATTCCCAAAGCATCAGCCTGGTGCTGTGTTGTACTCGAAATTAATATACATCATTAATATTTAAGCTATTAACTTATTTATATTCCAGTAGCATCTAACAGACCAATGTGAAATCTTTTCCCCAGTTCCCTGATCAATTTTCAGCTTTCCTTCTAAATCTGTTCGGCTCTGCACGCTTTCTTCTTCCAGATGCTGGCGTATAATCTCACCGACATACATGTGATTTATTGAAGGTTTGGTTTTGCTAGTCAGTGCAAAGTGAGTACGTAAGGACAATAATATGAATCTAGTACAAAACACAAAATAATCACAGAATGTTTTGGGTTGGAAGGGACCCCTAGAGCCCACCCAGCCCAACCCCCCTGCAGGAGCAGGGACACCGCTAACCACATCAGGTTGCTCACAGCCCCGTCCAACCTGGCCTGGAATGGTCCCAGGGATGGGGCCTCCACCCCCTCTCTGGGCAACCCCTGCCAGGGTTTCACCACCCTCATTGGAAAGAATTTCTTCCTTAGATCCAGTCTAAACCTACCCTGGTTTAGTTTAAAGCCATCACCCCTTGTCCTGTCACAGCTGGCCCTACTAAAAAGATTGTCTCCATCTTTCCTAAAATAAGTTTTTTAAACCCTCCAAACATACATACCCACCATGCTGCTGCTAGGACTGACCTGTGCCCTGGCTTTAACTTAGAGACCAAGCTCTGACCTGATGCGCAGCTCTGCAAATTCCCGTTATAAACGGGTAGTTCCATTCACTGTCATTAAAAAAACTGCTCAGACCTGGATGTCACGAGCAGCACGAAGGCGGCCGAGATGCCCGGGCCGGGACAGAACCGGGAGAAATCAGCAGGGCTGGAAGAACCGGGACAAAGCCGGGGGAAATCAGGACTGGAAGCACCGGGACAAAGCCGGGGGAAATCAGGACTGGAAGCACCGGGACAGAGCCGGGGGAAATCAGGACTGGAAGCACCGGGACAAAACCGGGGGAAATCAGGACTGGAAGCCCCGGCCCCCGCAGCCCCATCCTCGCCGGGCGGCGCCGGGCCGGGCCGCACCGCACCTGGGCCGGCCCCCTCCCCGCCTCCGCTACAAAAGCGGCCGCCGGAGCCCCCGCCGCGCCCGCCGCCGCGCTGCCGGCCCCCGCCGCGGAGCCTCCGTGGGGAGCGGGAGCTTCGCCGGGCCCCCGCGCATGGGGGGGCCGCCCCGGACATGCCCTTCTCCCCCCTCCCGCCGGCGGCGCCCCTCGCCCTCCTCCTTCTCCTCCTCCTCCTCCTCCTGCTGCTGCCGGCGGCCGCGGGGAGGTCCCTCCCCGTCCGGCGGGTGAGTGCGCACCGCGGCGGTACCGGCGCTGCCCGGGACCCGGACCCTGCCCGGAGGGTCCGTCCCCCCCCCC
>JADKXX010008409.1:0-42575 GCA_017310255.1 Butorides virescens | reverse complement strand
CTGCGGCTCGGGGACGAGTTGGAAGTTGGGACCGGGACTTTCTGGGGCCTCGCAGCCGAGCGGCGGCCGCGGGGTGGGTGCTGGGCAGCCCCGGCGCCCCCGAGGGGTGGGGGGGGGGGGGGGGGCCCGGGGGGGGGAATTTGGGTTTAAGAGGGGGGGGAAGCGGAGGCGCTGCCACTGCGAGGATGCTGCCCTCGAGGTAACGCTCCCCCCACCCCCACCCCCACCCCCCAGGAAATAACGCGCCCGTTTGTAACGCCAGGTTCAGCACCGTGGGAACAGCGGAGCGGGGGGGCGGCGGTGGGCTGGGGGGGGGGGGGGGGGGGGGGCGGGGGGCGGGGGGGGGGGGCCCCGGGCGGGGGGGGGGGGGGGGGGGGAAGGTGGCTGAGGGCCGGCAAGCGCAGGGAAATTTGTTGGGAAGAGCGAGGAGGGGCGATGGGGAAGAGGCGATGGGATGGAGAAGGCGAACCGCGGCTTGGGGAGGTTGGGGACGGAGCCGGTGAGGGGGTGGAGGTGACAGCAGGAGGGCTTCTGCTGAACGGGAGCAAGGGCAGCCTCGGAAACTGAGGTTGTGGCTGCAGAGGTGAAGGAAGGGACAGTGAAGATGATGACGGACCAAGTTTGCTGTCTGTGCGTCGTCTTTGCAGTTGCTAAAAGTTTTTGCGGTGACTGATTTATACAGAGCAGCACTAAGATGATCTGTTTAGTTCCCGGCTAGGTCTAAGCCTTGAGTTGTCTTGGGTATTGGCTTCTGGGGTTTTTTTTGGTGGTTTTGTTTTTCCTTGTTATGGACATCGGGCCCTTGAAGGAGCAACAGTTGAATCAGGAAAATCTCTTCACGGGGAAGATGATCAAATACTGAAATGGGGGCCCAGGGAGGCTGAGGAGCCTCCACGCCTGGGTTTGAGCTTGAGCTTGTAGCCCTGAGCAAAGTAACGATGGGGCTGCCAGAGGCAGAGGAGGGAGGTGAAGCGCCTTTCCGAGCAAAGGGATCTTTAGCTGGATGCAGAACTGGGAGGAGGTGAGAAGAGAGCGGCTCCTCCGGTCTCAACAGCGTGCTCACCCTTTGGCTTCAGTCTCGCAGTAAAACGAGCGCTTTTGTAGCCGTTCCTGACACTAGAGGGTCTTATCTGACAGCTTGTCTAGAGCAGTGCTTGTGCTTGGTGTACGCTGAGAAAATGTACAAAATACTCTGCTCAGTCCTAAGTATGCTGGGAGTCTGTCCTCAGGTTCAGTTCAGAATATTGTTAGAGGGAATATTTCAGGGAAACTGCAAATGGCCCTGCTTAGGTGGTAGTGGATACTAAAACCTAGGTGATAAGTCAGCTGCAAGGTCTTCTGCTTTAAATGGGCAAGGCAGGTGTGAGAGGAAGGTGGAATGATTTGCTATGGAGTTGGGGAAGTATTTTATTGGTGCTGTGAGTACTGTTTTATTTTGACCTTCCTTCTGTTTCCCCCCAACCCCTCAAACAAGTGAGGAAGGGGAGAGGGAGAAGAGAAAGCTGGGAATGTAGATAGAAGGAAGAAATATTTACATCCAGAGTTTTTATCTGAGGTGGTGCTGCTTACTTGCCATCATCTTAAACCCAGGGTGACTGGAACTTGCTTAATTAGTGCCTAGATCTTCTTTACTGCATTGGGCGTAGTAAAATGACCAAGGGCTTGGTAGCACATGGCTGCATTGCGGAATCTTATTACTAGTGACAAGCTGGTGTCCTTTCCCTGCTTGGCCTTGAGCAGCAATGTCCTGCTGCTGACAGACGCTGGCCGCTGGTTCTCTGCCATCCCAGTGTCTCTTGGGTCTGCATTTCAGATCCCAGTTTGCTATGTGGTACTTGTGCTCAAAGCTTTGATAAGATAATCTTGAAGAAAGTAGTTTAAATGTCAGCGAAGAGCAGACAGGAGCTGTGCCACGGCTCTGAAGTGGGGGTTCTGGTCTTCAAATGACCCCAGCGCTTTTCTTCCACGAGCTAAAATGTAGCTAATGCAGGCTCCTGGGTGGAAGCACAACCAGGTGAGTTGAGTGGCAAGGTTACAGATCGTTTGCTCTCCTCAGCTCTTATTTCTGAAGCCCTCTTGTATGGGAACAGAAAAGTATTTGTGTCAATATCGACATGGATTAGAGCGTATGGATATTTGGGTATGTAGATGTTATTGGAGCTCTCAATTACCATTGTGTTATTGGGGCTTATTGAGCTACCGTAGCTCATCTGTTCTCCAAATCAACTGCCAGCGTGACCTCTTAGGTTGCAGGTGGTAGGGGTGCGTGTAGTTGCTGCTACGCGCTCAGCCTTCTGAAGCCTGCCATGGCTCCTTCTAGTTCTGCAGCGTCTGCTTCTTTAACCATGGGTATCTAGGATCAGGTATTTGTCTCTGAGAGTGCTGGCTTTGAATCCTGATAAGCCGTGATGGAACGATGCAACGTGAGGGGGCAGTTTGGGATGCCTCATTTGTCTGCTGTTACTCTGCCCCTGGCAGCACAGCATTTGTACGTCCCAGCACCGACTTGCAGGACTTGACTATTTTGACTTCTTGTCTTCTGTTGCCTGCCCTAACCCTGAGAGAACCGAACCTGTCCTGTAGACTTGTCTTCATCAGAAGGCATTAGAGGAGGAAAACAGCTATAGGGCTTAGCTGCAAAAAAAAAATAGAAAAGTGACCTGGAAACTCGTGACTCTAGGCAGAAGCAAGGGTGGGGGCTTGGGCTGCATCTTGATTACTTGGGTCTTCACCTGGGCAAAACCCCCTCCATATTTAGGTTGGCTGAAGTTCTGTGTTATTCTTTTTCTTTCTCCATTTTCTGCTCCCAAAAGCTTGCGTGGAGCTGGTTTTCTTGCTGCCTGCACTCTGAAAATCCAAATGTGCTAGGCAAGTCTCAGCAGCGCATACTGGCAGGGGTATAGAAAGCCATGGAGAAAAGGATGAAGAGACAAGGTCTGACGCTGTGCCACCTTGCTGTAGTTGCTAGCAAAGGAGACTTGGCTGGCTTCTAGGTAATGGGCTGCTTTCCCAGGAATGTGGCCAGGTTCTTCAAAAAATATTCGCAGGCCATTTAAATTCATGACTATATTAATATGGTGTGAAACTTTAAATTGCTTAATAGTACTATCATCTAAATGAATACGGATTATATCGGCATCCCAAATGAGTAACACCTTTATGTATTCAGAAAATAATGTGGGGTTTGTTACTTGCTTTTTTAGAAACAAGTCTAATTTTCTAGAAACTCTATAAAGCTAGTGACAGTGTGTGTGCGCTATAAAACCAGATGCTCTAACGCAGAAAATCTGATTATACGTGCTAAAAAGAAGATACTTAATTACTTGTTATAATATCCCAAGCAGTTACTAAATCTTTCCACCTTTCCCCATTACAGCACCCACCTCCTGCCCTCCCCCAAACTAGGCAGCACTCTGAATGAGTTTGGGCAGAAGTATGGGAGGTAAATGCGGGCGGATGGAGCTGGGCACAGGAGGGCAAGTTTTGTAGCTGGGTCTGTGGTGAAGCACGGGTAGCGCTCCTCTGTGAGAAGAAAAGCCGCGTATTCTCAAGGCGACGGAGGTGGAACTTTTGCAGAGCTAAAAGTCCTGCCCTCCAAAGCTGTAGCTCTGTAGCCGTGATAAAATTCAGTGAAACTGGGCCTGATATACAAAGCATAAGCAGTTGTCTGCTGGCTGTCAGATTTTTTTTAAAGTTATTGTATCGTATCCTGTTTCTGTTCGCCTGTCAGACTAAATTGAGCTTTAATTTGCTGCATCGATTGATCGCCGGTTACTTGCGAGGACAAACCAGGAGGAGCTGTTACCCCTGAAAGCCCAGGGCCTTCGCCAGTTTGTAACTCGCAGGAGTCCTTTGGAAAACGGATGGTTTCCTTCTGCAATGCTGTAGTGAAATGAAAGCCATTATCTTTGCGTTCGTCTTCTTTTATTAAAAGCTTTTGTATTTCTTTCTCGGTGGCAAACCAGCTCATGTACTGCTGCCAAGGCTGGCTGCTCAAGTTTCCTCGGTGCCGTGCATTAGTTCTATTCGTTTGCGTCTTAACAAAAGTAAGTTTACACAATAGCAGATGTGTCTTTGCTATGGGGGAAAAAAAGTTGTCTGCTCAGTAGATCTATTTAAGCCCTACAATGTTGTTTTCTTGTGAGGCTGAATTAAAACATCGTGCAGGGACGCCTTTAATTAAATGAAATCCTCCTAGCCTAGCTAACCAAGAGAAGACCGAGTTTAATGCTTGCATCCAACGGTTCCGTCAGAAGAGGGATAGGGTGAGCGGTATGTAGGGGTCTCTCGCTTGCCAAATGGAAGGTGGCTCCTTCAAATGTTAGAGTTTTATACAGAATGCAGCAAATTTGATCATGGGATCAGTGAATCTAGGTTTGCTGCTGGTGACTGGATACTGCTCGTTAAGGCTTCTTTTTGTTCAGTATTGGGAACTGGTATTTATAAATTGCAGCCACACTGGCCTATGATCCGCTGCGTTCCAGCGATCCTTTGGTGTGAACATTCTGGAGCTTATGAAATGCATGTCCATCTTATAGAATCGTAGAATGTTTTGGGTTGGAAGGGACCCCTAGAGGTCATCTAGTCCAACCCCCCTGCAGGAGCAGGGACACCGCTAACCACATCAGGTTGTTCACAGCCCCATCCAACCTGGCCTGGAATGGTCCCAGGGATGGGGCCTCCACTACCTCTCTGGGCAACCAATCTTCAAAGGTAGGAGGAGAATCTCCAGGCAAAGTTGCAGCAGCATCATTGTGGTTTGTAAGCATAAGCATGGAGAGGAAAACAGATACCGAATGAAAGCAGATGGCTCTCAACTGCCATGAATGTGGACCCGTGCAAAGGGAAATTCCCTGCGGTTTTATCAGGACTTCAGCAAGCCTTACAGTGTGGCAGATCTTTGTGGAGGAGGACATGGGTGGATTTCCACCAGTTATCTTCCCCTTAATCTTATCTTCTTCAGTCTTATCTTAAAGAAATGGGCAACAACCCCTGTCCTCTGATGTACCTGAATGAATTCGTACAGCTTGCTCGGTGCAGACGTGATGGCATCGGCATCTCTTTCCCAAATACTTACATGAAAACCTTGTGAGCACCCCCCCGCCCCAGGTTCCAGTATGGCTTCTTAGTGGTGCATAAATCCTGCAGCTATGTGTAGAATAGACACGGGTTTAATTTAATTGAATGAACAATTAAAAAACAGTAACTGGATAGAGGAAATCGTAGTTTACGCATGTGGAAAAGAATAGTTCCTTTAGCTGGTCGTTTTACTGACTCCATCTTATTGCTGTTTCACCGTAATTGATGGTTAATGGATCGCCGTCTTAGTGCAGTCGGGTATTGACCGCTGTTCTTCTTGCAATTGATTGCATTTCAGTGTTAGTTCACCCTCTCACCATCTTTTGCCTAAATTGTTTTATGCTGGCTTTCCCAACTTTTCTCATCTTTTTCTGTCTTCTGTCCAATGAGCGCATTTGCATTCTCCTGTTCTTGCCTTGCCTCACTCGTGCACGTGCCCTACCACGCTCCCAGTGCCTCCTCTGATGCCTTCAGCACAATTTTTGAGGCTGGCATTCTTGTCTTGCCGTGCAGTTTGCGCTGCTGTTTGCTGCTGCCCTTCCCCTTGCTCTGTTGCTACTCCCGTGCACGCTCTCTGTGTGCTGTAGGAGAAGTTCAGGGAAGCAAACCTGTGTGTTCTGATTGCACCTTGGAAGTGCCTACAGAGTCAAGATCTGTGCAGAAGAACCTTCTCCAAATGTTAGAGGATGAACTCCTTGAGCACAGTTGAGAAGCTTGTGGCTCTTTTGGTGTCCTGCTTTCTTCACTACCTCCTGTTCCCCTAAAGGACAAGTGAGCATGAGTTAGCTTGCCATCTAGATTTTGGGGCATGTTGTGTGCTCAACCACTCGTGCCTCTTACCATTTTTCAGACTGATTTTTTTCCTCTGGTCTGTAAAACTGCACTGCTGCTTTTTTTTCTTCATCCCATGAAGTAGTTTCTTGCCATGTGTTAATGTCTTCAGGACAAACATGCATGGGACCATCTCTGAAATCTTGCTCTCTCCAAGACCTGCATTTCTGACTAGGACATTTTGGTAGCCCCTCAGACATCTGCAGTTGCTGCTCGGCACAGCACCAGTGAAAGTCACACTGAAAGGCCTAGCATCAGGTAAACCAAAACACTTCTATGACCAGCATGAGGGACAACAGTGCTCTCATACATGTCCTTCTCTAAATGGAAGAGCAGCAGCCACTGAGACTCTTGCTTGGCAGAAGCTTATGGAGCAGCCCTCCTACAGCGGAGTGTGTTCTTGTGGCAGCATGAAGAGTTTCAGCTGTGACTTGCTATTAGGTGTAGGCAAGCCAAATGCAGGCAAGAAGCTCAGCTGCTGGAAGAGCTGCCTCCAGAGTGCTCCGGCTCTGTTCGTGATGGGTATTTCTCTGGTGCTTTGAAAGGTGGTCCAGCTACTTATGAGCATGTCTTAGGGGTTGAAGCAAGTTGAGGAATGGCAGCTGGTGACATAACCAAGCTTTACCGTGCCGTCTGCTGAGGTCTGATAATCAAAGGAGAGGTACGAAACTCCTTCCAAAGGAGTGTGTGGATTGTGCCTCTTAAAATTAGACTCAGGATATTTCAGGATATCTTTTTCCTCTGAATTCTGCTAGAAAAAAAATGTTTCTTTCCCATAGGAACTGGGAATTCTGTCTTATTCTTCCATTTGCTAATGTTCCTACTCCCTTTCTGCACTATCGTTATCAACACTTTGTTGTATTGACCACCATCTTCTGGATGCTATATTCCTCCTTACATATTCTTTCATTCTGAAAACTGAAAAATATTTGTTTGTTCAAAGTATATTCCAGTTGTTTCATTGCAGCTTCCTTCCAACTGAGTTTCAAAGAATTTGTTTTTAATGTGACCAGATTGAGTCAAATTTTGCATTTGCTGATCTCTTTCGTTGGTTCAGTCTTTGCTGGCATCTGAAAAAAGCCCTCATAAAATGAATGTAAAGGGACTGCCTGACCATGTAGGGTGTGACTGGGGGAAGAAAGGAGGGATGGCAAGTAGGTGACTTCTCAGCTGCAGTGAGCGTGACTCAGTCCTCTAAGAATCTCTTAGAGCAAATAAATCAGAGGAGTACCTTGTTACCTTGATGGGTATCAAAACCTGCCTCCACCTTCAAAAAATGAAACCCAAAAAACCACCCTAAACCAGAACTGAACTTCCATAGCTTTGTAGAACATCCTTCTTTTTTTCTTTGAAGTTTGCTGTCCCTGTATAGGGCATTAGGAGGGTAGTAAGTGAGGGGGTATGGTATGTCCCTGCAATTGCAGAGATCTCATCACCAAATCTTTTATTTTTTCGAGATGGCATAGTCAACTTTTAATAGAAAAGACAAAGGCTCTGTGCTCGGATAGAAGAGAGGACTCTCTTTTTAAGTTGGTTGTTAGATTTGAGGCCACATATGTGCAAAGGGTAGGAGAAAGTATTTGATGTGCGTGTTCGCAGGAGCCACGGTGGATGTGGCTGAAGATTGTAGTCTCTGCTGCAGTTCATCTCTAAACCCCTGTCTTTAGGGAGGGCTTGGAGACGTTAGACTAGCTTTCTCTTGACTCTTGTCTTGCGTCCTTCTGCGATACTTGTCTCTTTCTTAGGTTTCTCTCAAGCAGAAGATAAATCCGAGGCAGAGCGTGCCATATGTGCTGTCAGCAACCCAGCAGATTTTTTTTTCTCCCCTCCTGTGAAGGAGACTAACTCAGAACGATAGCAGGTAAAGTAACAGCAGAAGCCTTGCTCCCTTTGGAGGGTGTTTCTGGTCTGGTTTTCAGCATCTGTGGGGGCCTGGTAGAAATTCTGAAGGATAAGGTTAATCTAACTACTGAGCTGTGGTGTGAAGAACTAGTAATTACTGCCTTTCAAACCTTCTGGGAGAGACTGGCGTGTCTGATAGCTGCGGGCTTCGAGCATAGCATTAATTTCCTGACATGCACAGACTTCTGGCAGTGCAGTAGCCTCTTCATAATTTTTTGGGCGGGTTTGGTGGGGGTTTTTTTAAGGTGGAAATGGATAACTTTGCTCCTCTGACCTGTCTAGAGTGCTGTACAGAAGCTGCTGAAGAGTTGCTGTCAGACTTTTTGACACACAGGAAGAGTTGGGTGTACAGAAGCGTTGACAAGCATCAAGTGTCTTACTTTATGCCAAATCAGAGGGGGAAAACCAGGAAACTTTCAGAAGCCTTGGTTTATAAGTTATGGAGTGCTCTATACAAGTTATTACTTTGAGTAGATGAATTAATTTCGTATCCTGATTTGATCTTTGTGTTGTTCAGGCTTGGAGTGAGCCCCTTGGGAGCTAGAATAGGGTGTCAGGGCAAGGTACTTCTCTGGTTTGGGAAGTCCAGAAGCCTGTTGCCTTTATGGCTGGCTTGACTCCTCTGCAGATGGATCATTGTGCTAAGGAGTTTTGTACACAGAAATCCAAATCCTGCACTTTTTGGACAGGATGAGAATCTGGGCATCAGCGCTTGAATCTTTCGCTGTTTCAGTAGGTGAAATTGCATAGGAAGCGTGACGTTTGACGGCAATACCCACTTCTAGGGTGGTAACAGCCTGCCTCGTGTACCCCAATATCACCAGAGGTGCTACTGCTGTTGTGGAAAGAGTGAGACCCTTGAAAAAAAACCCCTACACTTCCACATAAGTCACCTTGAAAAGTGTTGTGGATCTTGGTACAGCTGTGCATGGGTTACAAATAAGAGACCCAGCCCTGTATCACTGGGTCAATGATATTCAGTTAGGTCAATCCCCATCTTCCTCCTTCGGTCCCATCCCTCCCAAATAAAAAATACTCTGCTGTACAAAGCTAGTCATACAGAATGAATGAAGCTCTTTAGTTTTTTGTCCCTTGAGATGGGAAAATTAAAGGTATGGTATTTGATCTGAATTCTTTGAAATGGCTCTTAGTCTTTGCTTTTGTCAGATGCTGTGGTGTCCTCCAATCTATTGTCCTTTTCATTATTGTTTCTTAAGGAAGAAAAATTCATCAAGTACCTTTTGAAATGCATCACTCTAAGCATAACAAAGATCCCATTCCTTTTAAACTCAGTGACACTGCAAGCAGACTACGCTCCAGAAAAAAAAAAAAAGGAAAAAGATGGGAAGCTATTATATGCTGTTTACAGTGACACTGCATAGTAATGAATGGCACATCAAGTAAATTAAGATGTATTTGTAGTGGACTTCTTTCAAAAAGCCCCAAATCCTTAATCTGTATGGCTTCTCTAAATGAAATACAAAGTGTCACAGAGATGGTACGGGAGGCGCTCAGGTGGTCAGAAACGTCCCGTTCAAACAGTATTCCAAAAAACTAAGTTCCAACACATTTAGTGTTGTGATAGATGTGCTTCAAGCCTAGATCTCAGCACTCCTGCTTATTAGTTGAATTTAGCTAAAAGTTGGCACAGGAAACTTCAAAAAAAAAAAAAACCAAACCCCCAAACCCTGGGTTCAGTCTCATTCAGCTTGGCTCCCTATGGACTTCCAAGGGGCAGCTATTGTTAAAGGATAAACCTGCATTAGGGGATATCTGTACAATAATTCAGTATGCTCTGAATTTGTTCATTGCTCTTTGGGGATTAAGACACCTGGTGGTAATGAATGAGGCCATTAAAGCTTTCTAGAATAAAACTGATTCTGTTACTAATGAGATGTAAGGATAAAAGAATGTTAGCTTTATAGTTTGGACTTTTAACTTAATGGCCTGGCAATTGTAGGGATGGTTGTTAATGGCAAGAAACAAAGCTGGAGTTTGCAACGGCGTTTCTTGGTTTCTTACTTGCTTTGATGTCGAAGCTACATTGGTGTCTCAGGGCTGGCATCACAGAATGGCTGAGGTTGGAAGAAACCTCTGGAGGTCATCTGGTCCAGCCTCCCTGCTCCAGCAGGGCCACCTAGAGCTGGCCCTGTGCTGGAAAAATGTATTTTGTTTATTTATTTGTATGGTAAAATAGCATGTATGCTGATGAGGCATTCACCAGCCAGAGAGCTCTGGGTTTCCTAATCTGTTTTCCTACTTCCTTGCTGCTTATGGTGAGTGAATGTTGGGACATCCTCTCATAATTCAAGAAAGCTTTCGTCTTGCTCCTCACTCCTACCTTCTTTCACACTCTGCCACCCTTCATCCCTCTTAATTGACTAAGAAATGAGTTTACATGGGGTATTTCACCATTCAAACCTTTTTTTCAAGATGCAAAGGTCTAATAAATATTTATACAATAGACTTACAATCACCTGATTGGACTCAAATAGACCTTTATGTGATGGCACCAGCAATGAAACGTTACATGAGTAGGGAAATGAAGAAATGATTACATGGATTAATCTCTTCCCCGACATAATAATTCTACAGGGAGCTGTTGCAGTTGTAGACAGTTTTCTGTAAAAGAAGCCTTGAGTTAGTGCAGCTTTTGCTACTTCTGGCCAAAGGGTGTCATAGGCTTTCCAGATGTGAACAGCAGTCTCTTGTTTGGACTTTATGGTTATCTTCCAGGATGCTCTTTCTTTTCCAGGAAGGGAGATAATAGAGGGGTTTGGGGTTTTTTTTGGGGGGGTGGTGATGTATTGTGGGGAAACTTCCCTAACTTTTTCAGGATAAAATGTTTCTTGTTTTCAACAGAAAACTGAAACTTCTGTGCCGGGATGGGTAGCAAGTATGTGCTTTCAGCTACAAAAAGTAGTTGGGGTCCTCGTTGGGGACAAGGCTGTGACTTCGGTACGTGGGGAAAGGAAAGAGGAGAAGATGGGTAACAAACTGGCCGTGTTGCTGTAGTAGCCTGAGCAATCAAGGGAGATGTGCCATCCAAGACAGGGGTTGTTGGGGGCAAGGAGTCTGGCCAAACTGAAACTCGTGGCTCATTCACAAGCTGTTCCTCTTCATTAGAGTTTTCTTTTTCTGTTATATAGCACCTGCACTTGCAGATAAAGGCTTTCTTCTAGGAACAGGGAAAACGGAATAGTCAGGTGAGAAAAGAAACAGAGGTTGCTCAAGATTTATGTTAAATGCATCTCTGGCCCCTGTGCAAGTGTGGTAGAACATCTTGTGGCTGATAGATGGCAAGAAATGTCTGGATTGGGGCTTGGGGGCATTTTTTTTTCCCTTGACTATCTTGCACAAAAATATTTGAAGTTGCAAACTTTCATATCTTACTCTCTTCATTTTAGGGCGAATAGTTAGGTGATTAACATTCCTGTGGGCATGTGTTTTAATTCTTGAATAGGGAAATGGGTTACAGTGTTGTCTTGCACTTTGCATAGGAATTAGGAGCAGTTGTCACTCTCACTATTAATGACAAGGTAGGATGACCACATGTGCATGTTGCTATGATCTGTGCAGTAAGATGACTCCTTCCAAATACCTGGTTTGGGGAGGGAGTGGTAGTGATGAACTTTCTTCTGTGTGCACTTAATATACCAAGTCTGGCTGCTTGGATACTGATATGATAGGTGCCTTGGAAATATCTGTTATAGCTAAGGAAAGCAATAGAGTATGAATCCCTTTGTATATTACGTCAGGGTTGAAGGGCGGTGTTTTTTCTGAGAATGTGCTCAGTCCCTGTATAATTGATGGCGGGGCAAGGAGGGGTTACAGCTGCACAGTCGACATCTTCATCAATGCGACTATTTGTACTATTAAGCAGTATGCGCTTTAGAGCCAGGCACTTCATAACAAACGAAGCTGTCAGTCGGTGCTACCCATGCTGCTTGGGGAGTTTGAAGGCTGTAATATTGAGAGAACAAAGCTAATGTAAACATCCTTTGTAGTTCATGAGGTTAACTTTCTACTTGCTCAAGCTTTCAGTAATTAGTTCCCTTCGTGTTTGTCCCTTGCGTTGCCCCGTACTTGTAGGGTTCTTCTCGGGTTTAGAAACTTGATTCACAGCCTGGCTTTAATCTTTGCTGTGTGCTGTCCCCTGTTGTCTTTGAAAATACTCTATAGCTTTTCTTCAACAGGAAGACTTGCAGTCTTCTTTAATCTTGGATTTGCCATTCTATCTGAGCTGCTTGGCATAATGCTTACATAAAGCTTTAAAGAAAATTCATGAAAATGCCTGTGCTTCAGAGAAGGGGAGGGAGAGCGAGTGCCTGTGTACTGGCTGATCAAGAGAAACTAAATTTCCCATTAGTGTGCTAGGAAGAACTTGCGTAAAAATCCTGAATTCCAAATACTTTCTCTTGTCCCCAAATTACATCCGAGATGATGATCTTTATGTTGATGCTACTTGATGGCCTCTGGAGTTTTTTTGGTTTGTTTTTGATTTATAGCTGTTCTTATTCTTCCCGCTTTCTCCTATTTTTGTCATGCTGGAAATATTTGGAGCAAAATCAAGCGCTGGAAATAAACAGATTTATTACACTGTTCAAAGTGTCTGTATCCTGCTCAATGGACAGCTGGGATCAACGCAGAAGAAAAGCGTTTCTTGAAAGGCAGCATGGGCAGCAGGCTATGTCGCTGGGAGATGAGAAGATAATTTCATAGCACGTGCGTCGCAAGCTTGGAACGCTGTCAAGTATGGGATGACAGGCAGCTGACATGGAAATACTCAACTTGCAGTACCGTTGTGATTTAACTGCTTTGTGCTTATTTTGCAATGCTTGTCTTTTATTTAATTTTATGATCCAAACTGGAAAAGAAACTATTTGAACAGTTGGGAATGGAAAGTGTCAGCCTACTTTGGTCTTGACTAAATCACTTTGTCTTTAGCCTTTTCCCTCTCAGCTGTCTTTCCCTCCACCCCGGCGCCTTCTTAAGTTTTTGACCGTTTCTGGTCCAAGTAATTTGACAAAGAGAAATGTTCTGTGGGTTAGTGTCCTTTCCATGAAGAGTTTTGGTAGAAACAAAGCAGACAAGCTGGCCAGTCTGTTGTGTGTTTGTCTGGTTGCCCTAGCTGCTCATCTAATGGCTTCCTCCTGGGAGCGTGTCCCAGCTCCGGCCAGGGTTGTCTGCCTGTCCTCCATATAGCAATTTACTGCCTTTTTTGGTTGTGTTTCTTTCCTTGAATACCATAAAATGGACACTTCTGAACAACTCCAGTTCAGAATGAGGTTTTTAGGATTTTATTTTTTTTTCCCTGAAACACCTGTTTATATAGCAATCAGCCTGGTGAGATCCTGTACTCAACTAGAGCCTTGCTAAGTTGTCGTGATGAGCATTGGCATTTCTTTTGGTTTTGAAAAACTAGTAAAACTTTCCTTTTTTCTTCTTTTTCTCTTTTAAACACTCTGTATAGCTAAATGAGTCTTCATTTTGGAGATGGGAAGTGCAGTGGATGAAACTCTAATGAATTTGTGACTCGCTGATTTTAATAACTGGAAACTGTTGTGTAAAGGAAGTTGAGAGAGATTGGCATGCACAAGGACTTATTCACAGGACGTGACTAAATCTCAGTTGCCATAAAGGAGGAGGATGCTCCTTATGGTGACCCGAACAAAAGCTGTTCCTGCAGGTTGTTGGAGCACAATGTTTTTCACGTACCTGCCATTTCTAGCCTGATTTTGGCTATGGGCTTTAAGAACAGAATCAAAGCTGACTTTTCTTTCCTTTCCAGTCCACTTAGTACTTCTAATTCTACATGAGTAATAAGAATGTTTGGCTCACTAGGTAAAATCTTAACTGTAGCGTATTCTATGGTGCCTGTGTGCCACATGCCAATCTGGAAGGTCTGTCTGATCTACTGATGAGTCCTTCATAGGGTTTAAAATTTGTGATTTTATTATGTAGTGATGAAGAATAACTTGGTTTATTTTGTGGGTTGGTTGGGTTGTTTAATGAATATTGGTGATTGCTTTCAACCTGTTGAGAGCTAGGTGTGACATGGAGAGAGAAGCTGCAGTGGTGAGTTTCTTTTAAAAGCTGTTCTTCTAATAAAAGTGGAAGAGCACCTCAGATAGCTTTGGAGATGATTAATCTTGGGTTGAGATTTGCTGCATTTCTATAACATACAAAGTAAAAATGCATTTAAGTGTTGTATGTGGGTGTATGTGTAAGAAAGGAGAATAAGATGGCTGAGAAATTTAGGCAGAATCCAGTAAAGTTAGAAGGTGAAGGGAGTCCACTAATGCTTTCACAGTGTGAGTCCACTTAAGGTCCTGTGCTTTGAGTCATGTCTTCCTAGACTCCCCATACTCTTAGTAAGAGGGAGAGGAAGAAGACAAGAAGAAAGGAAAAAGGCAAAGGACAGGTAATGCTGTATTCTCCGGGTGCTTTGGAAGCGGTGTGGGTAGGCACAAATGTGCGTGTGGCTGGTGTGATGTTCAAGAGGAACTTTCACATCAAGTGGTTAATTTACCTATTTTAAGTTTAAAATGTTTCAATGAACTTTCTGTCCTCAAGATCTGTGCTACTTTGGCTGTGAGGAGGTAGTCAGGCATGAAAGCTTTCATCAATCTCTAGAAGCAGATGTGATCTACAGCCCTGATACTGCAGCGCTTCTATCTACAGATTTTGACTTGTTTACCCAATCCATTCCTTCTTCCAACTGGGAACGTAGAAAGAAATATAAGCATCTGCAAAGGTGAAAGAGTGAAAATTATATGAAAGGAAAAAAAATCATATGAAAGCACAAATGCTTTTAACTTTGAGGTGCTGATAGTGTCCCCAGTACCTCCAGCTGTGTAGTTGTCTTCTGTAGCTTCTTAAACTGTTCTTGTAAAATGAAGTGGTGGCTAAGAACTCCAGCAGTGATGTGTGACAAACAGGCAAGGAAGCTGATGGCAACAAGTACAAACCGATGGTTTAAAAAAATGCTAATGAGGGTTAAAGTATCTGAAAAGTCTGGCAGCTGGGGCTAAAGAACAACTGGCTGCTTTGTCAGGAACAGAGTCCATCCTAGCAGCAGTGCGGTGGGGGGGTCTGGCCTCTCCTCCATGAGGTTCCAGAGCAGAGTGTTAGCATGGAACCATATGGTAGCAATATGATGAAAAATTCAGTTTGTGTTTGCTTTCACTAGTAACTATTAGCCGTTTAATCTGGTACTTATCCAACAGCGTTGTGAAAAGGCTGAAAAATGATCTAACGTCACAAATATTATCCAACTGGTTATCTAGGGAAAACTGAATCGGGGGTATTTTTATTATATTAGTCCCATTTTATTAATTAAAACTATGGTGACAGACTTCATGTTTTGCAAGGTAATTCCTTTTAGGGAAACTTATTTGTGTGGTTGATTCGACTCGGAGCAGAAATGAGTGCGGAATTCAATACTGAGGTGGTGTGGTTTAACCCGGCAGGCAGCTGAACACCGTGCAGCTCTTTGCTCACTCCCCTCCTCCCCAGTGGGATGAATCGGGGGGGGTAAAAGTAAAACCCATGGGTTGAGGTAAAGACAGCTTAAGAAAACAGCAGAGGAAAATAATAACGACAAAAGAATGTACAAAGCAAGTGATGCGCAATGCAATTGCTCATGACCTGCTGACCGATGCCCAGCCCGTCCCCAAGCAGCGATTGCTGCCCCCCAGCCAACTCCCCCCAGTTTATATACTGGGCATGATGCCCTATGGTCTGGGATACCCCCCTGGCCAGTTGGGGTCGGCTGTCCTGGCTGTGCCCCCTCCCAGCTTCCCGTGCCCCTGGCAGAGCAGAGGAAGCTGAAAAGTCCTTGACCAGTGTAAGCCCTGCTCAGCAGCAACTCAAACATCAGTGGGTTATCAACATGATTCTGGTACTAAAAACCGAAACACAGCACTATGCCAGCTACTAGGAGGAAAATTAACTCTATCCCAGCTGAAACCAGGACATGAGGGTTACCAGCCACAGTAGCAGCTTGCCTAAGGGTGCAGTGAGTTCTCTGTCACCTGGAGTCTTCAAGTCAAGATTAGATGTGTGTGTCTGAGTGGTATTTTCTGGTTAAGCTAGCAGGTGTGAGATGGATGCAGATGTTAGTGTGTGGCTCTAGAAGGTGCTATGCAGGAAATTGAGATTATCATCATGGGTCCTTCTGGCCTCAAAGTCACCATGGTTGCCATGTACCATTCCTAGTGGCAAAAGGTGGAAAATCATGAGTTGTCCAGTAATGAGTGTAGATGAAGAGACTTTAAGAGCTATTTCTCCAGTAGCTGAAGTCCTCAAGCCTTTGCTTCTTTGAGCAACGAACATTTGACTCCTGGCTTAACACTTTTATACAGGTAGTGGGCTTCATTTTAGGCTCCTCTGAGTTCTAAGATGGTGGATAATTATTATTCTTACGCCTTGCCATGAGCTGTGCTGCTTTTCTCTCTGCTTCACGGCAACTCTTATCCTCTTCAACATTTTGCCTGTTTAATTTTACCCTGGAGAGTTTGCCTGGCTGGCTCTCGGTGTGATGGCACGAGTGCTCGTGGTGGCGTAAGGAGAAGAAGGGAGCGAGGCGTGGGGGAGGAAAACGCAATCTTTCTCTGGGGACAGAGAAACCACTTCTTTCAACAGCGGTGCTGGTTTATGCTGCTTTAAATGCTGATAGTTATGCTGTAAGATGACTCTGTGCTCCAGAAGTACGTCTTGAGGATGAACTGAGATGTAGAACTTAAAAATCCTTTGCAGAGCAAGTTCGTTCAGAGACCAAACTTTTCTCGGAAAAGACAACGTGTCAAATAAAGCCACTGCTAGTTAAGTTCCCAAGTGTTTTCTCTAGCCTCTTCTCTGTGAATCTATTGTGTCCCTACAAGTGCTGCTTGATTTAAGGTTAATGTCAGATGGGAAATATATGGCTGTGAAACTACTAATATGGAACTAATGGAATGCTTTTGATTCCTTTAAGTGGCCTATCCATTTTCGGCTTTATTACTGCATGGTCACTGCTTCCCTTGGTGCTTTGAAAATTGGAGCTGGGGGAGGGGAAGCTTTGTGCACAACTTGAATATTCATTTTGGCAAAGGTTAGAGACTTGACTGGAGGGGCAGCTCGCTCTTCTGTGTTTCCATTTGTCGAGGCTGGACAGCTTTCTTGAGAAGCTCTCTGAGTCTTCTCCTTCACTTGGCATATGAAGTTGTTTCACCTTGCTCTTGGGCTTCATCCTATCTCTTGCTTTCTTAAAACCAGTGTGCTTGCTGCCTGAACAGCAGGCTTCCTCTGTTGCTCACTTTCCCCCTTTCTTTTGAAGGTCTCTCCAAAGAAGGGTGGGAAGAAACATAAGTTCACTCAGCTTTAACATCAACACACTCGCCATCCACTTCGGTAGCTTAAGCCACAAACCTCTGTAGCTTCATATACCTCTATGAGAGTATGGAAAGGAAAGAAGGGCTGAGGAGGGGAGGCAACCTGATTTCTGGGGAGAGTTAGGACTGTCTTTTGAAACTGGCTGTTGCCACAGCAGGGCTGAAGGCTGTGATATCTGCCAGAAGTAAAGAAATAAGATCTGGCCCTGGAGCCAGCAAGGATTCTGAATGAAGAATATCCACCCATTTCCCACATGTTGGGAAAATGATGTTGTGAGACTCCAACTGACAAAGATCAAAGCCTGCTAGAAGTGGCCTGAAGATGGGGTAGGGATAAACTTCTGAAAAACCAGAGGTTACATATTGCATCAGAGTTCATCTCTTGTGCTGCTGTTGGGAGGCAGAAGCATGGCAGCACGTGGGATTGCCTTGCAGAACTAATGCGTAGACCCTTCGCTACTGATTTAACTTGTGTGGTTGGTGCCAGGATCTCTGGGCAGACGAGGGACCGATTATTAGTATCTGAATGTTATGTATGCAAAGTTACTGCAACGGAGGTAAGAACGTAGAGGAACAGTGAGTTGATGCCTGCGTGATACTGAAATGGGTTGCGGACTGCTTGCTCGCTTTATTTCTTACCCAATCAAAATACTTGGAGAGGGAATTGGGAAGATTGCGGGTTTGTTTATTTAAGACTCGTGATGCAGAATGTCTGATGAGCTGGCCCAATATTGACTACTGAAAGAAATGTTTGAGGGTTGTTTTTTATTAAAATTCTTGACCTGCAAAATCCTCTGAGCACAAGGAAAGGATGTACTGAAGCAAGATTAAGCATGCAGAAGGATTTTCGATTTTATTAACTTCTGCGTCCTCTATACATGCAGCCATCGTGGTACTAACTTGAGAGAACTGATGTCGTTGTTGTCCTTGGGGAACCAGGAGAAGACGGAACTCCCAGAGCCTATTTGTGTCTTGGTCACACGTTCATTTGCCATAACGCTTGGCATCTTCTAATATTTTCATTCTGCTGTGCTTCCAGAGTGAAGAAAATACGGTCGTCTTTTTAAAAGAGGTATTGTGGTGGACTACTTCAGATTTGAGGAAAAGCCTGATCCGGTTCCTGTGGTAATAGCGTGGTTCATAAGTTGCTTTGCAGGCCTAGAGTAAGGGAAGCCTATGCTCCAGCTTGCCTTGCCTGTATTCCTCAGCCAGGGAAGCAGAGTGCAGAGGCACTGTAGGAAAACTGGGAAGTAAACCTGTTCTGGATAAATTTGGCAGGCACTTCTACTTGTGTAAAGGGGGAGGACGGGAGGGTGTTCTCCAAATCACTTGAGTCAAAGGTGGTAACATAACGTTACAATGAAATACTGGACAGCTAAGAACTGTTTGGAATTTCTTGACTTGGAAGTCTTCAGCCTGCTTAGTCTTATGGAAAGCTTTAAAACCATCAGTCCTATATTGAAGATACAAAAAAAAGAAGAAAAAGCTAATGTCAATTAAAGTATTAACGAAAGCTCCTCATTATAATGTATTTCATTCCTGTGTCCTGCACCTAGATGAATTCTGTCTGATTGTAACTTTAAATATTCTAGATGATTGTCTTCAGAGGATGAAAAAGCAGAAAATTTAGGTTTCGGGTTGGAGCTGTTTTATTTTTGCCTTCAGGGAAGCTGAATTGGCCTCTGCAAATAAAAGCAAACGTAAAACTGCAGAAGTGAAGGCAAACGTAGCGCGCTCACATCTGCTGTCGACTCTTGCTTGTAACATTGCTTCTGGAGAAAGACGACTGTACAGCCTTAGCTACCAAGACCTCACAGGTATAGCAGGCTGTTGTCAAGTTAAGATGATGCTTTAAATTGCCTCTCTGCTTGGAGTCTTTCAGGAGCATAGCCCCCCCAAAAAAGCAGCCCTGTGTCAGGAAGCTAAACTCTTCTAAGCTCTGCTTTAAAAGAAAGTAGAAGGAAAAGGACATGGGAGGTGGTATAAGGTGGGAATACAGGTTCCATGTTTGGGTGGTCCCTGAAAATGGTAACATCATCTGGCTCCCTCTGCCTGGGGACATGGCTCTGAGGATGCTGCTGCAGGAGAGTGTGGTGCCAGATTTCTTTTTTTCTTCTAGCTTCTGCCCTGTGTTGATTTTGATGTCCAGGGACTGCAAGATCTTCCCCTCAATCTTTGGATAGAATAGCGTGATCATCCAATGTGAGCTCAACTTCAGGCACGTTGATTTGGTCCTTGTTTGTCAACCTGTGTTAGTTCTGTGTTCCACGTGATCAGAGTGCAGTCCCTGGGTAGCATCTCAGGACACCTTTTTCATTTGTCTTATTACTCGTTTTGTGTTCATTTTAATGCTTCTCCATATTGGGCTGAGTTAAGCCTCTAGCCTTTACGCAACATTGCTCCTGTCTTCTTTTTGACAAATCAAGCCCTTGGAATATAACACTTGGCAGCCGTGTGGGTTGAATGCTGAAAAGGAGAAGATCATATGCAGCGTGCTGCATCCAACCAAATCAATGTGAACTCTACTGTACCTACTGCAATACTGCAAAGGTACCATGTAGGGGTTCTGTCCTGTCTAGATGTGATAAACCCACATCGTTACGTTAGGCAAAGGTCTACCTCTGCCTTGTCTTTTAGTTAATATTTGGAAGGAAAACCGACGCCATCTGGAAAATCATCTTCCTTGGCAGAACTTTTCTCATATGCTCTGGCCTCAAATGTGTCATCACTGTTGATGAAAACACCAGCAATTTGCAACGGCGCTACTTAGGACTGCCGTGGCGGGGAGGGGGGGTAGGTGGGAAAGGCAATAGGGCATGGAATGGGGCAGTGGACCTTAAGGCACTGTGACAGTGAGGGAGTTAGTCCAGGTTTAAGTGATGTGAATTAAGCTACTGCTCTCAAGTAGAACTGCCAAAGCCATACAGATTTGATTGCATTCTCCTCTAGCAATCTCTATCCAACGGTCGATGCAGAACCCATGAAATTATATACTGGAGATTTTGGGGTTTGTGTGTGGTGGTGTTTTTTTAAATAGCTTTGTGGTGATTGTTTTTCTATGGATTCTTTTTTTTTTTTTTCCTTTTTAACTAGAGACCTAAGTTTGTTTAAAAATGAAAAAGTGTAAATGGAAATGCATTCCAGAGAAAGGTGTGTGAAGGTCAATATGTCTGATTTAGTTGGGTTTGGTTTTTTCCTTGTTCTTGAGCTTCTTGGAGGGATTGCAGTGAGGAGATGACAAACTGGTGGCCAGGTTTATGTTGCTGTAGGTTTCGTGATCCTGGGACAAATAGCTAACTCACTATGCCGTGCCTTCTGATCCAGCACCGTGGCTTTTTAAGAGTGACTGTTAAATAGTCACTTGAAAAATTGGGGGGAGCTTCACTTCCTTGGGACACTTCGGTGTGAAAGGTGAAAAGATTTGGAGTTTTTCTTGCCTAGTAAAAACACAGGTTATTTACAAGGAAGTGATGTTCTCAGTCCCTGAGGTTGTGATGAAGATTACTTGGGGGTTTTTTTTGCTTTGTTTGTTTTTTTTTTTTTTCTTTTTAAATCCTCTTTATTTCTTTTTTTTTGTGCTTGCAAACTCAAATGTTGCAATTCCTGGGCTTGCTCTGCCTCTTTGCTCAGCCAGCTCTGGGACTGGACCATTGCTGGCTGTTACAGGGAAACCAGTCAGTTATAAGCTTTAGAAGCAGATCCTTTTCGATGCACTTGGTTCGTTATGTCATAAGGAACCAGCTTAACTAACCGCGTTGTAAACCACAGCGAGAGGAGCCAAAAGTCCAGCTTTGACAGATGTTCTTTGCTTTCTTTTGCTTCAGCAGCTCAGAGACCTTCAGGATGAGTCGGTTGCCCAAATGTGGGCACCTAGTGCTGCTACAGCATTCGAGACCTGGTACGGGGCTAACAGATACCATGCAAAGTGTGGGGGGAAACCTGCACCTCTCTGCAGCTGTGGCAGGAGACACAGCAGGGCACTTGTGCATGTTGGGAGGAGCAGTAGGTGCCTGTGATTCCTAAATCTCCTCTCCTTTTTCACCCTGACATATCGGTCACTGTCCCTGTACTCCAATGTGATAGTACCTGATAGTGGTGTCCCTTGGTATTGGGACCAGTACTGTTAAATATCTTTATTAATGGCATAGTGGGTTTGAGTGCACCCTTGGCAAGTTTGCAGGTGGCACCAAGCTGAGTGGTGCAGTTGATTCTCTTGAGGGACAGGATACCATCCAGAGGGACCTAGACAAGCTCAAGAAGTGGGCCCATGTGAACCTCATGAAGCTCAACAGGGCCAAGTGCAAGGTCCTGCACCTGGATCAGGGCAATCGTCAGTATCAGTACAGACTGGGTGGTGACTGGATTGAGAGCAGCCCTGCAGAGAAGGATACTGGGGATACTGGTGGACAAAAAATTAGACAAAAGACAATAATGTGTGCTTGCAGCTCAGAAAGCCAACTGTACCCTGGGCCACATAAGAAGATGGGTGGCCAGCAGGTCGAGGGAGGTGATTCTCCTCCTCTACTCTGCTCTTGTGAGACCCCACCTGGAGTACTGCATCCAGCTCTGGGCCCCCCAGTACAAGAAAGACTTGGACCTGTTGGAGCAGGTCCAGAGGAAGGCTGTGAAAATGATCTGAGCGCTAGAACACCCCTCCTATGAAGAAAGGCTGAGAGTGCTCGGGTAGTTCAGCCTGGAGGAGAGAAGGCTTCTGGGAAACCTTATTGTGGCCCTTCAATACTTAAAGGGGGCTTATAAGAAAGATGGAGAGAGACTTTTTGCCAGGGCTTGTAGTGTGATAGGACAAGGGGTAATGGTCTTAAACTAAAAGAGGGTAGAATTACATTGGATATAAGGAAGAAATTCTTCACTGTGAGGGTGGTGAGGCACTGGAACAGGTTGCCCAGAGAAGTTGTGGGTGTTCCATCCCCAGAATTGTTTGAGGTCAGGTTGGATGGGGCTTTGAGCCACCTGATCTAGTGAAAGATGTCCCTGCCCACGGCAGGGGGATTAGAACTAGATGATCTTTAAATGTCCCTTCCCACCCAAACCATTCTGTGATTCTATGTTATTACAACATTTTTAATGAAATGCTGAGTACCTCTTCCAGTAGCATAGGCTACATTTTGTTTCTAAATCTGTGAGGGTAGGTCTGAAGCACCCTTCTCCTCTTCAGCTTTGTAGCTTGCTCTGCTCCCCCAGCACTGCTCAGCGTTGCCTTTGTTCCTGCCATAGTGTTTCTAGTGCTACCCCTTTTGTATCCATCTAAAAATGCAATTTAAACTCTTTATTCTGCTGTTTTGCTTGCTGTGTTGTATAACTGCATCAATAAAAGTCCTCTTCTAAAGAGCACTTCACAAAGCATGTGGCTAGATTTGCAATGCAAAGTAAAATCTCCTTGTACAGGAGTCCTATGATCATTTAATTCTCATGAGGGCTGGCACACTATGTCTCCCACTAAATTTGTGGGATTGCTTTCTGCTCTCCAAGAGTTTGGGAGTTAGTTGCTTTTGAATTTTGCTTTTTTTTTTTTGTCTCTCTGCATAGTTGCTCAGTAGTTTCTTCTGTCATGTTTATGACTGGCTCGTGTAATACATCCTTGACAGTAACATTTACCAGAACAGATGAAAGACATCGTAATGAAAATAACATTTTCTGGTAACGATGACTGTCAATCTAAATATGTGTCTGCTTCAACTGTAAGCATACGGATTCATGGGTCCTACAGTGACCATAGAGGAAACCTCTTTCCAGGCTGGGAAAGCTCTTCGTGGGGCAGAAAAATCTCTGCAGATAACTGTCCTCGTCCCAGGTCTGTCCATCACTGAAGACAGAAACAACAGAATAACCCCTGGAACACAGGTTTGTAACACATTTTCAGTCAATCCTACCTGACCTATAGGAGTTTGATTTTATTTACATCTCTAGAAGATGGGGCTTAATCTTGTGGCATGCTGAAATATTAGGCTGAACTTTATTCCCTTGATTTTGAGACTGTATGCTATGCAAGTTGATTTAGGTGTTAAAGTTTGCTTTGACATCTATGCCTCTAGAGGCCAAATACTTTGCCTTGATCCGGAAAATGCTAGGAGCCAAGAGATATTATTCTCATTGAAATGCACCTTGTCAAAACAAAAATTTCTGGGATGGGAAGAGAAAACTGGTCCGTTTCAAAGCACGAATGAAGCATCCCAGGACAGACCTGGGATGTTTGGTCCCGGAGTGGAAACCTTGTGGTCAGGGCTGCATTCTCCTGCATGTTCAGACAGCCTTACGGATTTGGAACAATTTGTGAAACGATAAGTCAGCCGAACGGGGAGCTGCCTGTACCGAAGTCAACAGGAGTACTGAGAGCAGGAATATGCCTCAAGCCAGTTTTGATTTTGTTCTTGAAAATGCCTTGTTCAAGACTCTGGGAGGAAGCGTTCTGCACTTAGAAATCTGTGTTTCCAAACCTTTTTTAGGAGATGCCTATGCTTATCCTTTTTTCCTTAATCTAGCAAGAACAGGTCTTAAGAGTGTGTGTGGGGAGTGATTAGTGCCCCATGCTCTTATAAGCTGCTAAGGGATTGAGCCCAGCCAGCCCTTCCTTCCAAACCTGTGCAGGTGTGCAAAAGGGGAAGAAAAAGGCATGAAGGTGGGCAGGCCAGGATGAGGGACCATGCGGGGCAGTGGTTATTTGCAGCTGAGAGAGAGGAATCCTGAGATTCAGCCTCTGAGTTAAAACAAACAAACAAAAGAAGAACAACAAATGCCACCAAAACCCCAAGCGAAACACAAAACCTCCACGCAAGTCTTTTTATCCATATTCTTGTCTTCGATAGGAGTGTTTGTTCTTTCAGGATGCTCTTTGGGTGGGCTGAAATACCGGTTAAGCTGCTCAGGTGGAGGATGAAATGGAACTTGGGGGGGGGGATCTTGTGTTTTTTTGGAAGTTGTTGAAAGCCCAGTGTTCAGGGCTGGAGGTGTGCTGTCAGGCTGGGCTGAGCAGCTCTGGAGAGACAGGCAGAGCAGGAGTGTCTCTTCTGTGCATCGATCGGCTCTAAGTGCCCAATGAGAGCTTGCTCTTGCAGCTTGGAGTTCAAAAGCTTGATGTCATGAAACTTGAAGTCTTAAAACCGTGACAGAATAGAGGGGTCTCCATAGTTAGACAGCTGGTGGTGAAGCACTGTTTTCAACATTTGCCTTTATCAAAGTCCTGGGACTTCTTGTTTTTCTTGAAGGTCTCATAAGTGCTAAGCTGCTGCAGCCTAAGAGAAAACTCAGCTGGCAGATGTCACCAGGGAGTTTCTCGCTGAATCCAGTAGCTCCTTTTGTGGGAGCTCGTTTGCTGCTTTTCCCTAGCAGGGAGGATGCTGAAAGGGTTCTTTTTCTGGCGTTCTTGAGCTACTGAAGTCATTGGTTCATTAGTAACTAAGAAACAGAAGAGCTTACAGGAAAAGCTCCTAGAAGCCGACAGACTTTTCTCTGAAAGAAAAGTTGTTTTGATCCTGTTTTGGTTTTTTTTCTGAAGGGTGAGGGATTTGTCCAGAGTGATCCAACTGCTGATGAAGTATCTTGTAAAACATGACTTGGGAAGCATAATTAATATTATATCGTCTGAGCAGTCAAGCAGCCCTGCAGAAGGGACCGAGGATAATGACCTCAAAGGGTCGCTTAGTCTTGTGTAATGTCAGATGGCTGCATTAAACTTGGGACTGGGCAACATAGTATGGGAAGGGAATGTGATAAATATGGAAATCTGGGGGATGTCAGATGTCCTAAAGTATAATCTTATTTTATGATCTCTGGAAAAGGTATTGCTCAGGTATCTTTAATGATGCTTCTTTTGTACTATCTGTAGTAGAGACAGCACTGTCATTTTTGATGTACCACTTCCTTTGACATGGCTTCAGTACTTAAAGGAGAGCGATTGGACTGTCGGAGTTGTCGCCTATAATAGATTCAGGTTAGCTCATTACGCAGAAGTTGAACTAAGTAGTTACAACATCAGGTTAAATCTCCTCTCTTTGGGAGAGTGGGGGGGGGGGGGGGGGGGGGTTAGTTCGAACAATAAAGTCTGCTCCCATACTCCTGTATTGCCAGAATCTCTTTGGGTTCTCAAGAAGCATTGTACTTGAAGGACTGATCTTCAACGGGATTGCCTTGTCATGGGGTGAACAGTGGGTCTAAAGGACTCATTAGTATAAAGTTCAGTGTTATATGTTTTGCTTTTAGTGGCTTTTTGGGGTCTTTTTTCCTGCAACAGTTAAAGAAACGTAACTGTTCTTACAAACTGGTGGTTGGAGCATCAACATTGGCAGGACTTTTCTGACAAATGTATAGTAACTGTTGAGAAATTGGATCTTGACTGATGGGCTTAGGGACGTAGTAATAGCACCCTGTCATTCTTATACTTTCATATTTACTTCAAATTAGAAGTGGAGATAAGTGATGACAAATTTCTGGGGGAGCTAAGTTTGTCCTGTGAAGAACCAGCCCTGTTGCGGAGTTGTGCTGTGCTACAGGCTCTGTTTTTAAGCTTCTGCTCCCAGAGGAGCTGTTGTGGCAAACCAAAGCGTCTTGTTAGGTGGGAAAGTGCCTTCAGGAAGGTGACTGTATTTAAGCTTATCATAGAATGTTTTGGGTTGGAAGGGACCCCTAGAGCCCACCCAGCCCAACCCCCCTGCAGGAGCAGGGACACCGCTAACCACATCAGGTTGCTCACAGCCCCGTCCAACCTGGCCTGGAATGGTCCCAGGGATGGGGCCTCCACCACCTCTCTGGGCAACCTGTTCCAGTGTTTCACCACCCTCCTTGGAAAGAATTTCTTCCTTAGATCCAGTCTAAACCTCCCCTGCTTCAGTTTAAAACCATCCCCCCTTGTCCTGTCCCAGCTGGCCCTACTAAAAAGCTTGTCCCCCCCTTTCCTCTGGGCCCCCTTGAAGCCCTGACCGGCCGCACTCAGCTCTGCCTGCAGCCTCCTCTTCTCCAGGCTGAACACCCCCAACTCTCCCAGCCTGGCCCCAGAGCAGAGGGGCTCCAGCCCTTGGAGCATTTTTGTAGCTTCACACAAACTAATTAATGTAAGTTTGCAACCTGGAAGTCATTCTTTCCTGAGCAGGAGGAATCTCATCCCAATAAATGCAAGGTGATACTGGGTCATGGCAAAGCTTTCTGGAGTAGCAGTGTTGTGCTCTGCCCCATTTGGGCTGTGAGCTGAGGACAAAACTTTTGTAAATTCAAGCTTATGTCCATGCAATGAACTGAATGAACCTGTTAGGTGACCAGCATAGCTTCCACTCTGTTGGCTTTTATTGATGCAGATCTATATCTTATGCTTCCATAGCAGGTGATTTAATAAGATCCATATCAGACAGGGAAGAAGGTCAATCCAGAATGAGCATAAAGCTAGTAACGTGCAATCTTTACCTATCTTGGACTTAGTTGCTGTGCTGATCCTGAGCAGAATAGCCTTGAGATAATGTGTCTCATTGGACTTTTCAAAAAGGGCAGTAAAGTTTAAAAGTAACTCAGCGGGGCTTCTGAGATAAAAAGCAGTAAATGTAGCCTGAACCTTCCTCTCACGAGGTAGATCTGTCACTATCCGAGGGAGGAATACCAAGGCCGTACCAAAGTGTGGTTCAATGCCAGGTTGCCTAGATTTTGCTTTTGAAGACCAAAGATGAGCATTTTGGAGGTCCCCGTGGTTGTAACATTACATAAGAGCCCTTAGCAGCAAGCTGAACCCTTGCTTATTGTACTGACGCTTAAAAGGCATGAAAAAGCTGTGTCCCCCTTTAAAAACAGAGAACCAAAGACAGAAGAAATACAAATGTAAGGAGGAATTTCTCATTCTGTTGCATGCAAGACCTTTTACGTGATGATGGGAGAAGAGGGAAGAAGCTAACCCCAGGAGTGACCGCCTGCTTCTGCTGGTCTGAGAATTCTCCCTTCCACACCGAATGATGCCGTTTTGCCTGGTCTGAGCCTCCGGCAGGTTTATACTCTGTGTGCTCCGATTCCACTGTACTAGAATGGTGCTTTTGTAGCCTTGATCACCCTGGATCTGTAGGGATGCTGGTTTTGTCATAGCAGGAATTGTTTCCAAGGTGTTGGAAGGTGATTAAAATGCTTCCTTTTACAGTAGGGTCTATGAAGACAAATGATGTCGACAGAAAGAGGCTTTCCTATAAAGGTGTTAAAGATTTGGAAGGAATTCTGACTTCAGACTGTTGAATGAGCTAATTTATCACTCGTTATTAATTACTCTTAATTGTATACATACACTGAAAGGCTCCCAGACTCCGTGCTCTTGCCTGTCTTAATTTTTCTGCATCCATTTTATGCTCCTTAGGCTGCACCGTTGCTCACCTCCTTAATGTCCTTCAGCCATTCTTGCTTTCTGACTCCTCCACCTTAACCAGTAAGCCGTGCTTCCAGCCTCTTCTCCTCCACTATCCTTCTGTGATATATTTTCACCACAGCAAACTACTACTAGTTTTCTGCCCATGGCTGAGTATAACTGGGGGGAAAAAAAACCCAAACCCACAATTAAAATGCAAGCACCTGTGCTTTTAGCAAGAAAAATAGTCCTGAGTTTAATAAAGCTTTTTGAACTTTTGCAATTTGTTCCAAATTTGGGGTACTGACCCAGGAACCTTGTCCTCGTGTATGTGTTTCTCAAGAAAATACAGTATTTCTTATTCAAATAACTACTCACACTGCAAATCTGTGGCACCATATAACTGGTGATTCTTGTTCATGTGCGCCAAAATCTCTGGGAAGTGGGGATTAGCATATATTAAAATCAGATTTACCACATTTTGTTATCAGACAAATTGACTTATTAGCTGAACCAGAGTAAACTGGTGTGTAGAGAGGACAAATTATGTAGTCTTGGGATTTATATTTGATTGTCTTTTTGCACCAGATTATAGAGAATAGAAAACTGACTACCAAATCGGTCATCTCCACAAAAAGGCATGTCTAATTATTTTACTCTTATAGCTTGCTAATCTCCTTGTTAGACTTGTCTTCTCACATTATGAGAAACCAATATAAGTAAAATGTTTCTACTTTTTCATTAAATGGAGGGATAAAGGCTTGCTTTTTTCCCAAGCTGCAATTAAAGCTGCTTATTCCTGCATTCATGAAGGCAATAGATGAAAACTTGATGTAGAAGAAAATACTGTAAGGCTTGCTGACTCCCAAAGAGCTAATTTTCTTAGTGGAAGCAGTTTTAGGATATTTTCAGGATATTTTAAAAGGTAGAGTCTTGTTTCTAAATGAATCTCTGTATGCATCTTTATCTTTTAATGATTTTAAAAGCTGCATTTGGATTAACTTGATGGGGTCATCTGCATGCATGATCAATAGTTACTTCGTGGGAAGATGTGTGACACTTCGTATCTTCTGAAATGATTCTGAATCATAATTTATGAGTTCATCCTGAAAATGTTCCTTCCAATTCATTTATTAAAGTGTTAACCTGGTGAAGACGGGGTGGTGAAACAGCCCTGTAGAACTTCAGCAACCGCCCTTGTAAAAGGGAGACCTTTGAAACAACGCAGATCCTGAAAGCTACTTTTTAAAGACTTAGGTTTGAAAGTTGTTCCCTCTCCCCGTACTCAGGTCATCCATCCTTATTCAGCCTACATGGTTCTGCAGATAGCATTTTTAGTTCTAGAGTTACTGGTTCTGTTTGTTCTGTGTTTTTCTACACACACCTGTAGAGCTAATTGAGGTGATGATGGTTTCTTTCCCCCTTAGCTATGGTGAGCGTAGGTCGCTACGCTACAAGCTTGTGCATTTCCATAGGCACATGGGGTTAAAATTCAGTAGGATGCATTCATTTTACATGAGATACTTTAGCACAGACAGGCTTTGGCAGCATTTATTGGCATCGATAAGGCGATTTAAATCAGGCACACAAGGGTCAGAGTTTCAAAGATCCACAGGCTTGTGCTTGTTTTGACTTCAGGGGGAGCTGGCTAAATTCTTCTAAAATTTATGGCTGTGAGGCCCTAGCTACAGTTAAGTTGCATGTAAATATAGGCGGTTACTCTTGAAACAGGTATCTGCTAAATGTACTTCTCATCACGTGTACAAGATCATCTTTGTAATCAAATGTAGAGGTTTAGTCCTGGCAGAAGCATGATGCTTATGGGCTTCTGTTTTTTTTAAACACTTTTTGTTTAATTGGAAGGGTATGAGAGAAGAGGACTTGAGAGGTCTGTAGTCCAAAAATGCTAATTCTACTTCTCTTCTTTTATATCAAGGTGCTTGAGCTGGTGTCTAAACTTCAGTCACATTGGTTGCAGTGGATAGCATTCAGTTTGCCTTTCTGAAATGCAGTATAGGTTTAAAATAACTAATTTGTTTTAAAACAATCCTTCCCATGCCCTGGTTTCCTTCTAACCATCTGAAAAAGGTTTAGAAGCACAAATGGAAAACAAAAATGAGCAATTGAAGCTGTGAGGGTAAAATTACCAGGATTATTCACCCACATGCTTCACTTGATAAACTGATCGACAGCTGGGATTGAATGAATTTTCCTCCACTCAGTGTTGGTGTGTTGTGCCATTAGGTTCATGCTGTTGGCTCTATCTGAGACAGCAGACCTGGGCCTCTCTCTGGCAAAGGAATCACAGAATCACAGAATGGCAAAGGTTGGAAGGGACCTCGGGAGATCATCTAGTCCAACCCCCCCTGCTAAAGCAGGTTCTCCTAGAGCATGTTACACAGGACTTCCTTGAATATCTCCAGAGAAGGAGACTCCACAACCCCTCTGGGCAGCCTGTGCCAGAAGTTTTTCCTCATATTCAAGTGAAACCTCTTATGTTTCAGTTTGTGCCCATTGCCCCTTGTCCTGTCACTGGGTACCACTGAGAAGAGTCTGGCTCCATCCTTATGACCCCCACCCTTGAGATATTTGTAGGTGTTGATGAGGTCCCCTCTCAGCCTTCTCTTCTCCAGGCTGAACAAGCCCAGCTCCCTCAGCCTTTCCTCACAGGGGAGATGCTCCAGTCCCTTTATCATCCTTGTTGCTCTCCTCTGGACTCTCTCCAGGAGTTCCTCATCTTTCTTGAACTGGGGAGCTCAGAACTGGACACAGTGCTCCAGGTGGGGTCTCACCAGGGCAGAGTAGAGGGGGAGGAGAACCTCCCTCACCCTGTTGGCCACATTCCTCTTACACTGAGTTAGCTGCGTTATTGATCACTCACAGCCGGCTAATCCCGACATTTTGTCATTCAATTTATACGAATGCGGGGCGGGGAGAGGAGGACCGATGTCTCATTACTGAAATGCAACGGCTAAGCAGGTGGGGCATCTGCTAGGGTTGAGCGAGCAGCCAGAGCTAAGTTTTCGAGTTCAGAACCAGCTAATTCCCTTTGTGCTCAGCTGGAGTTTGTACGTACTCTGCCCCTGCCCCTCAGTACTTGGGGAAGCTGAGGGGGGAACCTGCAGCCTGCCAAACTGGGCAAGAAGGAGGTCTCTGCTCTGCTCGTTCTATGGTGTCAGGAAAAATAGGCAGGATGCAGGGAAAAGCTGTTGTTCATGGAAGAAAAGCTGAGCTGGAAAAGCTTTCATCCACCTTCTGGAAGAATGCTTCAGGAATATCTGCTGAATGCCGTGAATTAACTCGGTCTGGTTTATGGGATGGCAGAAATACTGTTGTGGGAAAGAAAATCTCTCCTGAAAGGACCTGCTGCTGTCCCTGCCTTTTCATGAGATAATAAATCACATAATTGGGGCATGTTCAGGAGAGCAAGACAAGCTCAGTTTGGGTTTCAGTGAGGACATGGTCTGATTGTCTGTGGGTCTTTTCAGTTCCTCGTGGGACAAATAGAAGGGGATTTCTTTGGTTGCAATCAGGCAAATGCATAGTAGCAGCCTTTACACTTTATGGTAAGCAGTGCTATTCTGGCTTGTGGTAATCATTTTCACACCAACCTACTCAAGCTGCGTGGAAAAATACCCAGTTTAAATCTCTGCGGTGTCTGAGTCTGATGATTTCTCTTTCAGAGTTCAGATGGGTCCCTCTCTGGGGTTATGCAGAAGTGGAAGGAGTATCAGCTCCAATGCCTGAAATACTTGTATGAGGCACCCCCCATTGTGGCAGGTAAGCCTGCTTGGTAGGGATAAGATGTCTTAATTTTTAAAATGCAAGATAACAGTAGCAAGGGAGTGATTATGAACTTGAAAATACATCTCCAGCTTACTTTCCAGTCCATTTCTTCTTTATCCCATTTGCTTCCGTCTGCTCTCTGTGGGACTCTTCCCTCTGCTGAGGAAGCATTTTGTGGAATAATTTCATTGTAAAGATGTTAGTCTTTAAGCCCAGAGTGTTTTGCAGTGGCAAGTGGTGGCTGTAGCACATCAAAGCAGCGTGCTAATGTAACACCCCTGAAACCTTTTTAGGGGTTGGAATTGAGAGAGCACACAGGAGTTAGGAAATCTGGGACCATGCTGTTCACATTGACCTAGCAGCTTGTGTAGCAGTTTTGTTAAAGTTGGGATAAATCATTTCAAGCATTTGAAAATGCTGAAATGGCTTTAAAAAAAAAGAAAAGTACCTTGGTGAAAATGAGAATGCAGCTTGTCTTAGCAGTTGAGCTGCTGTCCTGTGCTGAGAGCAGCTGCCATGTGCCAGCATCGTGGTGCTTAGAAGACGCTGGTGACTCGTCGATGATGGACACCGTGCGGCCTCTCCCGTGCTTCAGTGCCACACTGAGAAAGATGAGACGGGTCTAAAGTTGTGTCTGTGATGAATTATTTCAAAACTGTTGATTTTCCTTCTCTTAACTACATCATTATGGCAGAGTGAGAGCCGTAGCTGATGACCGCAATGGCAGGGGAACATTCGTCTCCCTCCGCTCCGTTCTCCTGTTGAGCGGTTGAGTGCTGCCCTCTAAGAATGACAGTCTAATAAATCTGAAGTTGAAGTATTCTCATGTTGATTAAGCTGTAATGCAAAGTTATGGTTGTGTGGGGGTATTTTGTTGATGGATCTATATATTAGGCTAGACTTTCCAACTGCGCAACTGTGAGCCATTCTCGGGAATGATTATCTACAGTATTCCTAGCAAAAATGGTTTTAAATTAAACTGACGCACTTAAGGGTATAAAAGGGAAAAGATGGGAATGGATCAGTATTGATTTACCTTTCTTGACCCTTGATTTAGTCAAAGGCTGTAATCTGTTCTTCAGTTCCCTCCTGAAACAACAGTTTCTTATTGTACGGGGATAAACTCTTTTGGACAAATAAATCTCATTTAACTCTCCATCAAAGCTTAAGTGCGTAATGCTGTTATGGCTTAAATGCACGTGTCCATGTTTCCTTCTATCTTCTGCTCGTCAGTCTTTCCCTCCTTGCAGTATTAATACAAGGTAGTGGCATGACCTTCCCTTCCATCTCTCTGCAGAAGGCAAGTTCTGCAACAGAACATTTGACGATTATGCCTGCTGGCCAGATGGACTGCCCGGCACCTACGTGAACGTCAGCTGCCCCTGGTACCTCCCCTGGGCTAACGCAGGTAAGAGCTCGTCCTTGTAGGCACGGCTTTAAACCAACCCTGTTTTCCTTGCGCAGTCTGAGCAAGGATAAAATCGGCTTGAATGCCAACGAGTGCAGCCAGTTCTCTGCTACACAAAAGTAGGAACGGGGCTCAGTGTGATGCACTCTTTATCTCCATTTAGCAGGAGAAAAAGAAAATGAGAAGAGGCTGTCCTTAAGGGTTGCGTTCGGTTTGGATTTTTATGCTCCCATCTGTGTTTGCTGCTTGAATAGTGGTGACTATTAATAAAATAGTAGTGTGGTGTTTGTTGAAGACTATCTAACAATAATAATGGTGTAGTTTGAAAACTGAGAGAAGGGTAGTGAAGCTAGACAGTAGGTCATCCTGTAATAGATAAAGGCAAAAAGGTCTAAAGTAAAAGTGTTTTGTGCTGCTTCCTGAGATGAACTTATTTCTCTGAATGCTGCAAGATGAAGGCATTTTCTGTGGTTGCAAAGACTTTTTTTACCTCTGAAGGACTGAATGTCATCTTTAGATTTTACGCCCTTATGTACATGTCTACTTGATGCCATTAGAAGGCAAAGTGTATTAGATCACTTCATCTAGTATTCTGTCTTTGAAACCAGTGGCTCGTACAGCTCATTCTTTGTGAAGATCTTTAAATGTTTGGAAGTGAAACAGTTTATTAACTAGCTACCTTGGTGTGGCAAACTGGCTTTGGCCCCTGTTAAGGGGCAGAGGATGCTGGTAATGAGGATGTACAAATCTGACTGCTGGATGGAAAGATGGTTTAAGCGGGGGGTACGTGTTGTAAGTCTTGGTACGAAGGGATGTCAGAAATGAGAAAGAAAAGGAATGGGGTGGGATGGTCAGAGGATACTTGGATGTATTGAATAATGTAGGGCCTGGGCATGATGCAAATGGTATGGAATAAGGGGTGGAGATGGCACTGGGTCTGGCTGGGATGGAGATCACTTTCTTCATAGCAACCCATATGGTGCTGCTCCTTGTATTTACGGCTGGAAGTGTTGATAACACACCAGCGGTTTGGTCGTTGCTGACCAGTGTTTGCACAGTGTCAAAACGCTCTCTCCAGCCCATGCTCAGCCCAAGGCCAGTATGCTGGGGGTCCGCAGGAGGTTGGGAGTAATGTTTACGCGTGCTGAGGTCCTGCTTGCCAAGAAGTGGCTGGACATCTGCCTGCTGATGGGAAGCAGTGAATAAATTCCTTATTTTGATTGGCTTTGCATGTGCAGCTTTTGCTTTCCTTACTAACTTGACATTATCTTGAAGGCTTGGTGGTATGTATGGGGGAAATCCTCATGCCAAAATCAAAATGTCTTCACAACACCAGTAAAGGTGGACGATTTACACGCACAACAAAACTCCACCCCTCGTCCCTTCACTGCTTGACAACCCCAGTTATTCTCCCCACTTATTCCCCTCTCTGCCAGTGTCCAGTCCCAGTTCTGCCCATTATCTCTCCTCAGAGAGGCTGCCCTGCTGTCCCCTGCTGCCAGCACCAAGACACAGGTGCCCAGTATGCTTGGTAACCCTCCATAGCGCTTGATGGCTCTTGATGTTGAGTGGGAGAGATGCTTGGAAATGTACAAATTTGGTGATGGGGTGGGTGGGGGGAATGTCAGGTCAACTATCACCACCCTTTAACTTTCTGGGTAGCTTGAAGCTTGTCTTGGAGGTAAGTCCCTAAACCAAAATTGCCAAGTCTAGGTTGCTGTTTTCACTTTAACATGGTGCATCTTTTATACGAGGGTTTCAAGCAAAGAGATGGGAACCAAGATTACGGTGTATTTAGAGGCCAGGGACATCTATGATGTGTGTGGGAGAGATCATCTGCTCCGCTCTTTCTGCCCCCATGCTCTGGGGTCCTGCTGCCACTTGGTTACCTCTTCTGCCTCGCCTGCTTTCCAAAGTGACCTCCATACTTTGGAAATTCTACTCCTGTCTTGTTTGTGCTGAGCATCTATGTTGGGTTGACTTCCCCATCCTCGTGCTCCCCCCAAATATATTGCTCTGTAGTCTACGCGTGAATATTATGCTACTGTGTCCATATTTCTAACTTCTGCACTTCTTTTCTATTATCTCAACTGTCTTGGTTGTAACTGTCAATTTGATAAACTCTGAAATTAAAATGCTGCTTGCTAATCCTCTTCAGATTATTGATAAAGATGTTACATTTTTTGAATGGGTAAACAAGCTCTTATAAGTGTTTGAAATTAATGTTTACCTCATAATTAATTGACGTAAAATTATTGGATTCTGCAGAATTTTTTCCAATACTGCTAATCTTTCTGGATGTCTAAAACTCTTCACATGATTAAACTTCTTTCCTCTAAACCTGTTTACTTGCAATATTTAAGACCCTGGACACAGTTATTTGACTTCCAACTGCTCTTGAAACATCACTGCTGAAGAGAGCCAAGGCTTAACACAGTACTGCAGATTAATAAATTACTGGAATGCGCAATATCTTTCATACTTTAGGAAAGAAGTTTTTAAAAAAATTAATTATCCCGAAAACAGTGTTTGTTTCAGTGAAAAGAATAGCAGCATTTTGTATAACCCCTTGCTAGGGAGGATTACAAAAGTACTTTGGAAAGGCATTAAAGCTCTGGACGTGTTCCCTTGTTGTGCATATTGTGCATCTGTACCTCGATCTTGGTTTTATCAGTGAGGAGTAAGAATGGAACAAGGTGGCCTTTTGTTGTCTCATATAAAACAAGAAGTTTGTATCAGTGCCAGGTACAGCATTTAGGAGCCTGAATTGCCATGACCTGATACTATTTCGTGCTGTCTGGTGGAGTCGTGTTCAAATTGAATGGTAATGGGCTGCCACAATGGAGAGGTAACATCTATGTAATGGAAGATCTAGAGCAATGGGGAATTGTAAGCCACCCTGTGACTTACAGGCACTGCTAAAGCATGCTTATGACTTGTTCTTGCTTAGCCCCCTGCTTGGAACTTTAAATAGATTCTAGCACTGCAGGACTTCCATCCCTTCACCTGATGAAAATGGGGATGAAAATGAAGATGAGACCTTAGAATCATAGAATGGTTTGGGTGGGAAGGGACCCCTAGAGCCCACCCAGCCCAGCCCCCCTGCAGGAGCAGGGACACCGCTAACCACATCAGGTTGCTCAGAGCCCCGTCCAACCTGGCCTGGAATGGTCCCAGGGATGGGGCCTCCACCACCTCTCTGGGCAACCCATGCCAGTGTTTTACCACCCTCATTGGAAAGAATTTCTTCCTTAGATCCAGTCTAACCTTGTGTACCTTTTGAAGTACCTTCAAAACCAGGTCATCGTTAAGTACGAAGTGCTTCAGACAAGCTTACTCATTTAAGGCTGCTGTTCCTTTGATTAGAGGTCAGGTTTTCAAATGTGTAAAAAGTTTGCTGGGGGACTTCATACCCCCAGAAGTACCCTGGGGAATAAATTGAAATACTTGAAACTGAATACTACTTATGGTGGGTTACTGAAATGGAGCAAGCGTTGAGTGCAAGTCTCTTTATGACCTGGCTATTTCCCTAAAAGTTGAGGAGGAGTTGGAAGCAGGAACAGGTGAGCTGGGAGGCATATAGAAACTCTGATCGTTCAAGGATAGGATTAGGAAAGCCAGAGCCCACCCGGAATCTGACAAGTGATGTGAAGGGCAACAAAAAGGCTTCTAAACAGATATGAGAGAAAAATTGGATCCTGAATGGGGTAGAAGGATCTTGTGACAAAGAATGGGGATATGATTGAGATACTCGCTGCTGCCTTCTTCATTGCCTGGTAAAAATTGCTTTCAGCAATCCCAGGCCCCTGAGATCAGTGGTAAAGTGTGGAGCAAGGAAGACTTATCCTTGGTGGAGGGGGATCAGATTATGGAACACTTAAGTGGGACATACACAAGTCCATGGGTCTTGGTGGGATGTACTAAAAAGTGCTGAATGAGCTGGTTGATGCCATTGTGAGGCCACTCTTGATTATCTTTGAAAGGTCCAGGCAATTGAGGGAGATTCCTGAGGACTGGAAGAAAGCAATTGTCACTACTAGCTTTAAAAAACACAAGGAGGAGAATCTGGGGTACTATATATGATTAGCCTCACTTAAGTCCCCAGGAAGGTGATGGAGCAAATAATCCTGGAAACTGTTTTCAAACACACAAAGGACAAGAAGGTGATTTGCAGTAGTCCGCATGGATTTATGAAGGTGAAATCGTGCTTGATGAACCTGATAGCCTTCTATGATGAGATGACTAGCTCGGTAGAAAAGGGGAAAGCAGTAGATGTTGTTTATCTTGACTTAAGTAAGGCTTTTGACACTGTCTCCCATAACATCATCATTGACAAACTGATGAAGTGTGGATTAGACAAATGAACGATGAGATGAACTGAAAACTGGCTGAGTTGCTGGGCTCTCAGGCTGTGGTCAGCAGCACAAAGTCCTGTTGAAAATCAATCCCTAGTGGTGTACCCCAGGGATTGGTAGTAGGGCCAATACTGTTTAACATCTTTATTAATGATCTGGATGATGGGACTGAGCACACATTCAACAAGTTTGCAGACCATACAAAACTGGGAGGAGTGGCTGATGCACCACATGATTGTGCTGCTATTCAGAAAGACCTTGAGAGGCTGAAGAAATGGGCTGACAGAATCCTGTGAAGTTCTGCAAAAGGAAATGCAAAGTTCTGCCCCTGCCAAGGAATAGCTGCATGCACCAGCACTGACGGGCTGAAAAGCAGCTTTGCAGGAAAGGCCCTGAAGGTCCTGGTGGACCTGCTCCCGCTGGACCAACCTCAGCAGGAGCAGCAATGTGCCCTTGAGGCAAAGGACACCAACAGCTTCATGGGCTGTATTAGGAAGAGCATCGCTGGCAGCTCAAGGGGATGATCCTTCCCCTCTGCTCTAGGGAGTGAGACGCATCTGGGGTCCTTTGGCCAGTTCTGGGCTCCCCAGTATGAGACACATATAGACATACTGCAACAAGTCCAGCAAATGACCATGAAGATTATTAAGGGATGAGACTGTCTCTCATTTGAGATGCAGCTGAGAGCTGGTATTCTTCAGTCTGGAGAAGGGAAGGCTCAGTGGGGATCATATTGATGTGTATAGTCACAAATTGAAATACAAGAATTTGCCTTTAAACATAATTTTACTGTGAGGTTGGTCAAACGCCTGGAACAGGTAACCCAGAGAGGTTTTGGAGTCTTTATCCTTGAAGAAAATGGTCAAAGCTTGACTGGATGTGGACCTCTGTGCCTTGCCTAGTTCACCCTGATGTGATCAGGGTGTTGCACAAGGAAATCTCCAGAGTCCCCTTGCAGTCTTGGCTGGTTTGTGATTTTCTGTTTCTCTTAATTTTTTTAAGATGAAGTCTTGGTCACTAGTTGCTGTCAGGTGTTACAAACTTCCATTGGAGTCAGCCAGAACAGGAGATGGGAAAAAGAATTTGCATGGGAGGAGTTTGTAATGCTGGAGCATTCCTTGATCAGTTAAATTAGAAGTTTTCAAAACCTGTAACAGCTTTTATACTCATTTGTGTCTCGCTCTTCTTGTCCTAGTGGCTGTCAGTCTTGAGCCTGCCTTTCTGCATATCTCAACAGCAGATGTAGCTCAGCAGGCTGCCTAGCAGAGTGGCAAGCCAAAAATGATATGGAGAACTCTTGACCTGCTCAACAGGTATACGCTGTGTCACTGGTCCAACCCCACATGACGTTAGCACGTTCTCGTCTCTACTTGGCTGCCACAGAGGTGCTCACTGAGGTGTAACTTTCCTCTTGCTTCCCCTATCGCAGAATCCCAGAATGGCAAGGGTTGGAAGGGACCTTGGGAGATCGCCCAGTCCCACCCCCCTGCCCAAGCAGGCTCACCCAGAGCAGGGGGCACAGGACAGCGTCCAGGTGGGCTTTGAATATCTCCAGAGAAGGAGACTCCACAGCCCCCCTGGGCAGCCTGGGCCAGGGCTCGGGGACCCTCAAAGTCAAGAAGTTTTTCCTCATATTCAACTGGAACCTCTTCTGTTTCAGTTTGTGCCCATTGCCCCTTGTCCTGGTGCTGGGCACCAGCTATGTGGCAGCTTTGGAATCACTGCCCGCTTTGTGGGCATGGGTTCAGTAGTAGTGTGTTCTCCAGGTCTTTGGATTGCTCATTTATCTCAAGGTACAAGAGCAACCCTGAGGAGATGGGTTTTTCACTGAAAAGCTTGAGAATAAAAATGGTGTTCTCGGTGCTGTACTCAGACTTGTGTGCATATGGAGACCCAAGACCAGTCTTTCACAAGACAAATCCATGGAGGATGGGCATGCAGGTCTTTTGTGCTAAACGATGCAAGGTTTTGTCTCACAGCATTGCTCGCTTTGTGATGGCAACGTTCGTCTTCTGCCCTTTTTGAAAGTGCTGCTTGCTAAGGTGGGCTATAAAATACAGCAGGAACATTCAATCCTGTCCTGCTTGTGTCAGATCTTTTTAGAAAAGCTGAGCCTGAGACTTTTTCTTGTTGTGTTACCTAGCCTTGGGTGTAAGCATCCCTGCCAAGCTCGGTATTGGCATGGTCTGCAAGGACAGACCCTCTAAGGTGAGGAATATGTCCGTGGTGGTCGGTTAGAAGAAAGATTGCAACATTAGACCAAGATTTTATGCTCGAAACCAGGTACCCCTGTGCTGTTACAGACTGGCTTTGTGACAGGCAAGTACATTAAAACTGAATTCTTAGAGGAATGTTGTTTTATAGCTCACACTGAAGTACGGGGCACTGAGTTGTCAGTGCCCTTTTGGGATGTGGCCCGAAGGTTGGTTTATTACGTGTTTCTTTGGTGGCACTTCACTGCTGCCTTTTTTTTCCATCTAATTGCTAAATAAACTCAGCATTTGTGTAACTGTGCAGCAAAGTAGATTGGGAACTTCATGTAACTGAAATGTGGGGGGTTCCTCATTCCTTGGAGTCTTCCCCCCTCTCCTCCCTCCTGATGCAGAGCAGTTTCCCAGTCGGTGTGATTGCAGCTGTATTAGCATTTGTCTACTTTAAGTATATTGGTCATTATAAAATTGCCCTAACTCAACAAGAAATTGTGGAATAAGGCTATTATAGGTATCTGGGTACTCAATATCACACTGAAGCCAAAAGAACTGAGGTTTAAAGTAGCCTCTGCTTCAGTGCAGGTTCAACCGTTGTCACTGGAATGAGAACTAGGTGGCTACCGTGTCTTACAGCACGGTGCAGGGGTTTGGAATCGTAGCAAATGAGGAGCCCGATCGCTGCTGGGCTGGAACGATGTGGTGGAAGTTCATCATGTTATCTGTGTCCCTCTATTGCTGTATAAAATAGCTTTGTGCATGTGGTGGGGAAGTCCTCCGGGACGATGGGGAGCAGCGGCAATGGGGAAAACCGGAGGTGGAGAAGAATCAGATTTTGGTTAAACAAAGCGTTCTGTTCAGGATTATGTCGATGAGGTTCATAAACTTTGTCTTTGGGAAGACTTCTTGTGTTTCAGAGTGGTGTTTTGAAATGCTTTGATAATTGAGACATTTTCGCTTCATATTTTCAAAACAAATGCATGCTTAATTTCTGTAGTGCCTTGCTTCCCCACTTTTTCCCCCACCCTCAAAATAACCAAAAAACAAACCAAAGCTTTTGGAAAGACAAGATTGTATTTGTACTTCCAATAGCCTGCTTATACACTTTTGAAACAGCAAACGACAGCCATTTCAAACCTGTACAGGCTATTTCGCTCCACCTCTTTAGTTTGCTTCTATTTATTCTTATGCAGCTCCCACCGTTGGGCAGATTTTCATGGGGAGATGCTGAAGTAGCAGGAGGGGGGTTATTGCTGGAAGGATTTGATCTGTGATGAGGTTTCCAACACAGATTTTTGGATCACGGCCCAGGCTTGTTGAAGGCAAATTTCGCATACTTCTGGCTGCCTGAGTCGAAGCTTTTGTGTTCCCATATGTGTCTCGTGTCTTGGGCCAAACCTTGCCTTTAGTGAAAACTCCAAAAGCTGACTCAGTTTCTGGTAGCACTGAAGTTAACACCAGGTCAACTTTGCACGTTTTGTTATCCACGTTGTAGCCAGATTACCATGAGTTATACTTGGGCAGTGGCCATCTCCAAGTCCAGTGCAGAAACCTCCAAGGGGAGCAGTATTCCTTTAACCTCCCTTTCACTGGCTGTGTGCTTATTCTTGTTACCTTCTTATAATTGAAGGCCAGCTGCCAATAACACCATGTGGATTTGGAAACTGTGGAGCTGCACAATTCATCTTGCAATTATGCCTCCACTGGGGTTCTGATATTTTATTGTTTAATAGCACTAAATCCTTTTTAATTAAAAAACCTTCCAGGGGTACTAGTTTCAGACAAGAGTTATGTGAACAGTAGCCACATCAGTTGCTCCTATATGGACTGGGCTGCGCAAAAGCTGGCTGCAAACTTGCATTAACACAGACGTGGCTGTTGTTCAGGTCTCCACTCAAAATCTTCTGAACTCTTTGAAACCTTTTGTTTCAGCTTAGGACCTGTCTCTGGTTTTGAGGTGCCTGACACCTGGATTGGCTGGTCTCTATCTGTATTGGGATCTTGCTCTGGCACCGTAATGAATTTTGAAGCAACCCCCTGGTTGTCCTACTTGCTGTGACTGAGCGGTTTTGGGGTCTGTTTATTTGGAGGAAACCAAACCAGAAGCTGTGCCCCAAGTGTGCGTTGGATTCTCTTCAGTCCTGGATGGAGATGTAAGACCTAATGATGGGCTTGCACTACTGTGAAGTCTTCCAGTATGACCGTACATGGGCCATTGGAGGACTCCTGAACCACCAAGCTCTTGTTAAATCCTGAATGTTTCTTGTGCTAGATAAAAGCACACAAGCCATCTAGCCGTTCAACTGCTATTGACCATGAGGCCTCAGTGCTTTGTAATTCCCCATGTTCTCTATAGCCACCTTTCTCCTAGTTTGAAATCCTTTCCTTTGTTTAACTAATAATTTCCGTTGTCATTCACCTTTGCTTGAATGGCTCATCTCCTATAATTTACTTTTTCTGTATTATCCTCTCTTTACTACATTACGTGTTGCAATGGTGACACCTGCTCCTTTGTTCTCCCAGAAGACCAGGCAAAGTACAGCCTGGGGATCCTCAGATTTTCAGCCTGTGACGTGAAAGACCTGAAAGTCTCTCTGGTGGCAGAATGACCCAGCAGTAATATTGGATGATCTCCGATAGTAACCTTGTGGCTGCCTCTGGCTACTAGAGATGCAGTCAGAATCTGATTAAATCTCGCGAGTTGAAGGGTGTTGTGGAGATCTGGGACCAGAGCTGAACTTTGCACAATGGTTTTGCCCCATCACATAGACTGCATGAACTGAGCTTCATGTAGGGGTGTGATAATGCAGAGGCCAGAGACGGCATTGCTGCTCCCAAGTACCATCAGGTGCAAAGACGCATCCAGGTCGGCTCTTTCCCATTTTCCCCTGCTGTAACCTACATATGAGACCCTTTCTCCAGCACTCCCCATTCCCTCTCTGGTGACAGAACTGCTTCTCCTGATGTGGGCTCTGTGTGAGGCTTTGGGTGGAAATGGGGCATGACCTCAGAACTGACAAGTGCCAGGGGTTATCAGTCTGAGAATGAATCATGGAATCATAGAATTGTTTAGGTTGGAAAAGACCTTTAAGATCATCAAGCCCAACTGTTAACCTAACCCTCCCATCCCACCACTAAACCCTGTCCCTAAGCACCTCATCTCTCCTTCTTTTAAATCCCCCCAGGGTTGGGGACTCAACCACCTCCCTGGGCAGCCCATTCCAGAGTCTGACAGCCCTTTCTGTGAAGAAATTTTTCCCAATGTCCAACCTAAACCTGCCCTGGCGCAACTTCAGACCACTTCCCCCC